>PVHP010036164.1:0-18056 GCA_004024765.1 Zapus hudsonius | reverse complement strand
TTTCCTTCTTTCTTTCTTTCTTTCCTTCCTTCCTTCTTTCTTTCCTTCCTTCCTTCCTTCTTTCTTTCCTTCCTTCCTTCCTTCTTTCCTTCCTTCCTTCCTTCCTTCTTTCTTTCCTTCCTTCCTTCCTTCTTTCCTTCCTTCCTTCCTTCTTTTTCCTTCCTTCTTTCTTTCCTTCCTTCCTTCCTTCTTTCTTTCCTTCCTTCCTTCCTTCTTTCCTTCCTTCCTTCCTTCCTTCATGAATAAATGAAAATCAGTGCCCTATATGATACTTTTAAAAGATCACACCATATAGTTCTAGAAAGGAGTTAAAGCATAATATTATTGGGTACAATAATGACACTCTTCACCCCCCCCCCAGTTAATTCTAGTTCAATAGGCTAACTTGACTTTCACCAAAATAAAATTCTCCGAGACTGGGTTATTTGGGTAGCATATTTTACCGCGGGTTTTAAACCCTTCACATGCTCTACGCTTCGTGGCTGGGTGGCAGCTGAGTAAAGAGCCCAGACAGCAGAAGCCACCGCGCTCTGGTCACACCGGCAGAAGCTCAGCCTGGAAACACTTACTTGGACATGAACGCACCACATCTTACTCTGGCGTCACTGCCCTCGGGGAACAGCAGCTCGGGGCTGTACAGGACATCCACCAACACCGAGAATTCAGCCTGCATCATGGGACTGAACTGTTGCTCCAGGGAGGATACGACATCCTGAGACAGAGAACAAGACCACGTCGGGTTTCATCCCCCGAAGACACGATACCCAACAGGCAGGAAGGAGACGTGAGAACCCTACGAAAGATGGGCCCTGCCTTCCCACTGAACCAGATGTGCACACTTGAACAAAAACTGGGTTTATGTATAAACACCTCCTGGGTGCTCTCCCTCCCTCTCTCTCTCTCTCTCTCTCTCTCTCTCTCTCTCTCTCTCTCCTTCCCTCTCTCCCTCTCTCTCTCTCCTTTCCTCTCTCTCTCCCCTTCCCTCTCTCCCTCCCTCCCTCTCTCTCTCCCTCCCTCCTTCTCTCTCCCTCCCTCTCTCTCTTTTTCCCTCTCTCTCTCCCTCTCTCTCCCCTTCCCTCTCTCTCTCCCCTTCCCTCTCTCTCTCCCCTTCCCTCTCTCCCTCTCCTTCCCTCTCTCTCTGTGTCTCATAAAACAAAGAAGGGTAGACATACCCTTTCTAAGGATGCAGTTGTAAGAGGGAAGTTCATTCCTGAACCACTGCTAAGTATTCCTGGTGGAGGTCCCATCTTTGAAAGACCCCTGCTCTTGGTTCCTGCAAACCACATTTATTTCCACCTATGCCCGACCACCCCCTCGCCAGCCCTGTTAGCTCCTCATCCTTCTTTCCTCTTTCTGTAAAGAGATCTCATCCAAATTTCACCCAGGAGCTCTGCACTCAATGAGTGGAGGTGGTAGAATTTGACCAGAAGCTTGATCCCCAACAAGAATCCAGCATGGGACTTCATTTATATAACGCATTTCTAAAAATGGCATTAAGAAAACATTAATGTTGCTTCGTGCTTGCATTGTACCTGCAACTTTTCAATGATATTTCTATAATCCCACGCAGGTCCTCCCAGGGCTTCCTTGAAGCGAGGCCCCGAGCGAGCTGAGAGTCTCCAGCCCATGGCCGCCCTCTGCACCATGTTCGAATGGCTCTTCATAAACACGGTGTTCACTTGGCTGTCCAGGTCCACCGGAATGGCGATGCCACGGTTTTTTGCTGAAAAAGAACGACTTAAAACGTTTCTCTCTCGATCTGGCTGAAATTTCATGTAGATTATCTTATCTCATAAACGAGGAACAGATGAAAAATATAGCAAATGTTTGCCACACCGTCAGATCCTTAATCTGAATGCATTGGAATTCTTCAGACCAATTAGCAAAGCGGCTTCATTAAACATTCAAGAGCTTATTTGACTTCTTGGTGATTTAGCATTTGGAATGTCCTTCACTCAACATCCACAGAGAAAAACATCACAGCGAGCAAGCGGACTTTCAAGACGCCAAAGAAAATAGGAAAGCAGACAAATTACATAGCGAAATCTGCCAATCGACTTTTAATTATTGAAGTGTGTGTACATGTGTACATAGATGCACACACAACTGCGTGGGATGAAACATCTCTTATAGAAAAATCGAGAAAACACTGAGAGGTGTGAAAAAAGATCTGCCTTTACCTAAGACACAGTGATATGGACTGTGGGTGTCTTCATAGAATTACGTCATAATGAATGCTGAAAAGGAAGAAGGCTAGCCACAAAGGACACGGAAATGTTGAGGTATTTCTACAAGCAGATGGAGGTGTGGCCGGTCCACTGGGGAAGGAAGGGAAGGAGGTGCACCGGGAGTTACTGGACATAGGACAAGTCTTTGTAGTGTCCCACCCACCAGCAGAAAGTGTACTGAGGTCCCCTGGACAACCCACTCAAGAACCTTTAAGCCACGAGGAGTCGTTCCTTAAAACAACGGAACCAGGGCTGGAGAGATGGCTCAGTGGTTAAGGCACTTGCCTCCAGTGCCTAAGGCCCTGGGTTCAATTCTCCAGGACCCACATAAGCCAGACACACAAGGCGGTGGCCCTGGTGCTCTCTCTCTCTCTTTCTCTCTCTCTCTCTCTCTCTCTTGTTCTCTCTCTCTGTATCTCTCTGCTTAAAAATGAATAAATAAAATATTAAAAAAAAAAAACAGAACCAATGACAGTATGGCGTCTATGACTGGGCCCGGGCAACCAACGTAACAAAAAATGTTGCCCCCCAGTGTTCTTCAAAGACACCTTACAACCAAGTTTTCTCTAAGGCTGACACAATGCATTTATCTCCTCTTTAAGAATCAGACACACCCCACCTTCCAACAAGCCCAGATGCTATAGAAAGTGCCCTGTGAATTCTGTGATCCCTGTGGGAATCTAGTTTGATGGCCAAGTGGGAGTCCCTGGGGTGCAGGGGGCACGAAACAATCTCTCCCACCAGAGATCCCCTGTCATTGCTGGTCCCACATATCCGTCTGTGGTTGCCACCGTGGCGAGCCAGGCTGGGACACTCATCAGCCCAAACTCTGTTGAAGGGTTTTTCTGTTTCTGTCAACCTGTCTTAACATGAAGTTCACAATATCTGCTATAGGTAACATCTATTAATCTATACTATTTTTCCCAAGCCAAAATACAAACTGTAGCCAATGGCTAAATCATAATTTTAAGCAAAAAAAGAAAATTAACTGTAATTGAGGAAATGAGCATTTGTATTGGGAGAAGTCAGCTATATGGATGATACACTTTTGAGCAATTATAAAACAATTAAATATTTCTGTAGGCATGACCTGAAATAGATTCCCAGCACTGTCGAAATAGTATAAATATTAATTTGAAACCAAAATTGATCATGCTGACTTAGCTTCCCATAAACTGTTTAAAAATTAAAGCAAAAATCTGAGTAGAGAAGAATACTGTAATTAGGAAAAGAATTTGTTTATCTCGCTCACAAGGACATTTCTTTCGAATGAAATCAAAGCCATGATCCAAACGGAGCCACATTCCATTAAAGCTAGAAACATGTAGAAATAGAAAACATGTAGAAATGAAAAATGGTGCTCCTTTTGAGATAAGTCGATCTGCAATGCCTCGGGCCTGTAGCATTTACTAGTTAGGTTAAAGTTAAATGTTTTGAAAAGAATAACTCCTATTTCACCTCTAAGTTAGAAATACCACCTTGTTAAGGACATGTCCACAGTGATTCCCTGACAAGAGGGAGGAAGGATGACCATCTCTCCTTGCCCTTAGCTCTGGGGAGCTCCGCCTACAGACAACTGCTCTCCAGTGAGCTACCTGTGGTCACAGGTATTTTATTATGGGTCTAACTTCCTAATTAGCCTTGGAAATCCTCAAGTTCTCTGGCTATGACAGGTCTTTGCAGCAATTTGAAGATGCCATCAAAATCCATTCCTAATTACTATTCATCAAATATTGCGTGTTATATAACATTTTTTAATTAGCTCGGATTGCTGACGGTATGTGACAGACCAAACCCTCTGAGAACACATATGATACAGTAATAGGTGCCGCGGAAAGCCTGTTAGAGAGATCCCTGACAGGTGTGGGGGAGGGACGCCAGAGAAGGCAGGCTGGCTGTCACCCGGACAGCTAGAGCTCCTGGGCAGAGCCAGGCCTTCTCTCTGTCAAGTCCAGGCTCCCAGGAAAAGCCTGTGCCCGGCGCCAGTGCTTGGATGTGAGGACAGCAGTGAAGACAGGAAATGTGTTTCCTGCTGAGCATTCAAACCATACCAGGTGGATCCTCAAGGAACCCTCACTAATGAACATGGCGTTTTTATTTGGCACAGGAAGAAATATAGAAACAACGCTGATTCCACGCCATGTACCTTACAAAGAGATGTATTCCAGACCCACCGCTCCTCTCTCACTCTTTCTCTCTTTTACTCCCTCTCTCTCTGTTTGTTTGTTTGTTTTAGGCAAGGTCTCACCCAGTAGCCAGCTTCCCCTTGCCAGTGTTTGGCACACCTTCCTGCCGCTGTTTGCAGTGCTGTGGCGGAGGTGATGTCCACCCTCTGCTCACGCCATCGTTTTCCCTGCCAGGATGGAGTCTCCCCTTGAGTCCATAAGCTTAATAAACCCATTCCTCCATAAGCCGCTTTTGCTTGGGTTCTTTCTGCGCAGCAACTAGAAAGCTGACCGCAACACCCGGATAGGTTAAAATGGACGTGTTAACTGAATAAAGACAAAATTTCTCAAGGGGCTAATGTTTTTAACATGTTCAAAGTGCTTGCAGGTGACTGGCTTGAAGTTTGTCGCTTGTTATCCAAGACATATGTAGGAGATATTTCATGGAATGTCCTTTGGGACTGCTGATTGCATTACCAGCATTAATCCCCAGACCATATGAAGATTGTGCAACACGTGGAGAAAAATTCCTTTTTTAAATGAGTCATTGAGTCTTGGGATGTCTACCATGTGTTGATGCCTTTTATATGGTGAGTAAACTGAGGAAAATACTCGAAAATTCCTGTGCCCTCATATTCCTAAAATCTTAGCAGATGCTGATGTAGTCATCACAGAGGCCTGTGTCCTTGCGGGTCCCACCGGCCCTAACTACCTTCTTGACACTCAGAAAGACGAAGACTCCCACACCTCGTGTTACAAGAAGCTCCCTGCATCAAATGACTGCTTGAAATTTGTACTCGTCATGTAAGAACTTGCAAAGTCTTATCGAGTTCAAAAGCGATAGAACTTAGAAGAAAGTTTCAATGGATAGCTATAAGTTTCCACAAAGAAATCATCCCAAGGCTCCACCTTTAAAAGTTTACACCAAACACTGTATCAGACGGGCTGACTCGGTGCACAGTTAATTCAAGATTGGTCATGGCTCCCTCTGAAAACATCACCATCAAGTTTTCTTGTGAAGTTGAAAATCTACCTGTGTAGGCCAACCAGACCCACGGACTCACCCACTTCAGCCAGTGTCCGGATACAGGACTCCACAGAGGCTTTCTGGGCCGGGCTGGGCCAGGTGCAGTTGTAGATTCTGAAGGCAGACTGCAGCAGCTGAATGAAGACCGGCTGGTGGGTCTGAAAACAGAAATAAAATGGGCACACAGAGTCACTAAGCCACTTCCGCTCCTGGTGTGCCAACCAGACATCTGGTATACCAGGATGCTGCATATACCTCGTTCAGCAAGCACCATGGGCCCATTGCATGACAGGAGCCAGGCCAGACTTATTGTAAAAAATGGAAAACAGTTATTTGCATTTTAACTATATCCTTAATCAGAAAAATACGCTCTTTTTGTAGTCAATAACAGAAATCTCAGGGCTGGAGAGATTGCACAGTGGTTAAGGCACTTGCCTCTAGTGCCTAAGGCCCAGGGTTCAATTCCTCAGTATCCACATATGCCAGCCCCACAAGGTGGTGGCCCTGGTGCGCTCTCTCTCTCTCTCTCTCTCTCTCTCTCTCTCTCTCTCTCTCTCTCTATCTATCTCTCTGCTTGAAAATGTATAAATAAAATATTTTTTTAAATGACAGAAACCTCAATATGGCTTTTACAATCCCTGATTCCCAAGTACAAATGGAGCAGGTGTTTCTAGGTTTGGCTGCCAGCTTGGCTTGGGTTTGTTTGATGAGCAAGTAGAGGAGACCCCCAGAGTAATAACAAAATCCATTTCATATGTTTCTATCTAAGAGCTTGAGAGTTTATCCTTAAATAAATCATGATTAGCCAGGTGTGGTAGCTCACACCTTTAATCCCAGCACATGGGAGGCTGAGGCAGGAGGATTGCTATGACTTCAAGTTTAAATCTGGACTACAGAGACCCCGTCTGAAAACAAAAAGAAATTATAATCGAAATGATGCTTTGATAAAAGTGATATCTGATGAAATAAAAATAAATGATCCTTCAAGGTGGAGATAATCTGGGTCAACATAGTAAAGATAAAGTCATTTCTCAAACCAAGAGGTGCCCCAGAAGATACCAAACCTCACAGATTCTTAACCTACTCACAAAATCGGGTGCACTGGCATATTACCCATGACACCTTTCCATAGACTTTAAATGGCTCTACACCACTTAGAATTCCTAATAAAATGTCAGCACTATGTAAATAGTGGTTATAATATATTGTTTAGGGAAAAATAGCCAAAAAAGACAGTACATGTTCAAGTGCCTTTTCAAATATTGCTGGTTCAAGGTTCGTTAGATCTGAAAGTACAGAGGGTAGATTTATTTCTAGAATTTCTCTGACTATATAAATGCATTGTGTATATGTTACTTATGCAAACAAAATTAGACAATAGTATAATGCAATTCATGTCATGCTACTTGGTGACCATTTTTCTTAATCCTTAGTTTTCCTTATATAAAACATGATTTTGAGGTCAGACATGATTTTTTTAAATATTTTATTTATTCATTTTCAAGGAGAGCGAGAGAGAGAGAAAGGGAGAGAAAGGGAGGGAGAGGGGGAGGGAGAGAGAGCGCACCAGGGCCACCACCTTGTGGGTCTGGCTTATGTGGGTCCTGGGGAATTGAACCCGGGGCCTTAGGCACTGGAAGCAAGTGCCTTAACCGCTGAGCCATTTCTTTAGCCCAGACGTGATTTTTTAATAAGTCATCCTACAGACATGTCAGAATTCATGTAGCAGTTCCCTCACTTCTGGACATTCAAGGTTGATGTCGACTTCTATGTATTATAAATACCTGAAAATGTAAACCTCTGTTCATATTTTAGAATAAATCACGAACATGGGCCGGTTGGGTCAGATGCCTATTTAAGGAATCAGGCCATTATTTAAACACTTGTCAGTCAACAGACGGATATGAGCAGCTTTTTTCTGCTCAGAGAGAGATGAAAATGATTGAATTTGAAGATGCGTTCTCTTCATGTAAATTAAGTTGGGAGGAAGTTGGGGGTACAGGAGACAGAGTGGGGAGGCCTCGAATCTTTCTATGGAATCAAATGAGGCGTTGGCTGGCCATTTTGTTCAACTGTAAAATTCTCATGTGTCAGAGGAGACGGTGGGTAAACGGTAAGAGACGTGATTCTAAACAAATGCAAACACAGGAAGCAGGGAGACACAAGGAAGAGGGCAGAGGACGTGAGGAAGTACTGATTCATAAGCATGAAAATATGTCAGTGAGACCCACGTCTTTGGATTATTGGACACAAATGATCAACTGAGGTCTGGTGAACTGTGGGAAGTGATCCGAGAAGAGGGGCCGCTGGACGTGAAGAGGACTTTGTGGTCAGCTCCTGGCAGCGGAGTGCTGTCCCGTGATGATGGGTCAGTACAGTTACCTGCAGGCTGGTGCTGTTGTCTGAGAAGGGGGAGTTGAAGAAGCCACCCACAATGCTCATGACCGACTCGGTGACACACTTTTCCAGGGAGACGTCCGCGTGTTTCCTGTCTGTGGTTGTATTACAGACCTGGAAGAAAAGGAGAATGACTTAACATACTTCGGGCCATTTTCGCATGAGAGCTCAACCGTCCCCGGAGCCTTCTAGAAGCATCCTGGAGTAGTTGTCCGTAATCATCCATATGCTTGGAAAATCGCTTTGAAGAAAAAGATTTCTGTCCCCCATCCATGAAAGCTGTGCCAGCAGGACCTGCCCTTCAGGTCGGTCATTTCCGCAGGGAGCATGCTCCTTCCCAGTCTTTGGGCTTCCCTCTCTTGCACCCCAATCTCTCCCGGGGTCTGCTAGCTGGGTTTTGGTGTAAACCACTTTACCACACAATGAGAGGAAACCAAAGAGGAATACCATTAAGAATAGAAAGAATGGTAAATAAAATTGATGGTGCTGTATATCTACATGCATCCAAGCCCAAACTGGAGAGAGCCAGCACAGTTGGGGGGGGGGGGCGTTGTGGTCTGAATGTGAACCATCTCCCACAGACACCAGGGTTTAAACACTTGCCCCCCCCCCCGGTGGAACCCTAGGAGGTGGAGTCTTGAGAAGGAAGTGGGTCACTGGGGTTGAGCCTTAAGGATTTTATAGCTCCATCCTGTTCTCATCTGCTCTCCACTTCCTGTTCCCCCAAGATGTGAGGAGAGGAATCCTAGCTCTTCACACACCTGCCCTATGGAACCTCAGACAGTCAGCTGCAATAAACCTTTCCTCTCTCAGTTGCTCTTAACAGGTATTTGGTCCCAGCAGAGTGGAAAGCCAAAGAAGACCTTTCCCATAACTCGCTTTGCCAAGCACAGCTGAATGGGCAAGGAGAAGTGCACGCTGGCTTTATGTCCTTTCTGCAGAGCAGGCTAAGCAGAAGACACAATTAGGGCCCAGGACAGCCCAGAAAAGGGACAGCCCTGTCTCCTGCTCTGATCTTTATATCTGATTAAATGAGACATCCACGGGCCATTTTGCTAAACTGGAGATTTCAAAGTATGTCAGGAGAGACAAATGAAGAGAGCTAAGAGACATGATTAAGAAGAAATGAAACCCCACAGAAAACATGGATACGAAAGAAGGGAAGAGAGCAGAGGGTGTGAGAAAAGACCTAAAACCGAGGCAGAGAAAGGAAAATACTCACAAAGGGCAATAGGGGAAATATGGTGGCCATGTGTTCCAGATGTTCTTAAGGAATGCAAGCTTTTGTATAATTTTTGACTTTTCAATAAGGTTCTTCAGAAGAAAACAACACAAGTGAGTATAATTGAATTTGATGTTGCTTTAAAACTCCTCACACAAATTCACAAAAGAAGAAAGTTCCCTCCTCAGAGCATGTGGCCCAGTGTCTCTGGCTTGGGAAACAGGAGTGTGAAAGCCAGGATTGGGTTTGTTTGGAGTCCCAGCCACTTTCCGTCTGCGCAAACATTTTTTTTTTCTCTGTACTAAATGACACTTATCTGATGTTCTCAGAATTAAATAGCTTTTAGCATAACTAGTGCTCAGGAATATTGTAAGTAACAGGATAATTAAAGGGAACAAATGATGTCAAATTATGTAATTGAGCAATGGTTCCAGCATATAACACAGTGCCTACACAAACAAGAAAGTCAACTCGGTTGACACTCGAATCCACAGGAGAGGGTTCCAAGACCTCAGGGCAGAGCAACGCACTCTCTGTATAATGTTTTTGTCTTCTATATACATAGCTGTGGGGGAAGGAAAAACTTCCTCCTTCAGTCAATCCTTCCTGGAAGCCACCTCAGACCTGTCCATGAAGAATGTTTATGGATTATAATCAGATGAAATTGACAAGAGAATTTAGCCGTCACAGGCAACTATGAGAAGTCTGCTTAGAACCCATGGTGTGGCCCTCGGGAGGCTTCCTGCACCTGTGGTTTTAATGGTATTCATGGTAAGAGGTTATATACAAAGTACCTCTTCCAAATATCATCTCTAACCAATGTACAGAGACTACTAAAATTCAGTTTAATAAAACAGTCATTTATAAGCCAGGCGTGGTGGCGCACGCCTTTAATCCCAGCACTCGGGAGGCAGAGGTAGGAGGATCACCATGAGTTCAAGGCCACCCTGAGACTACATAGTGAATTCCAGGTCTGCCTGGACTAGAGTGAGACCCTACCTCGAAAAAAACCAAAAAAATAAAATAAAACAGTCATTTATAAAGGTGAAAAAAATACCTTCTCTGGTACTACACACGGTACACCACGTGTTTTGTTTCTATTAACGCATTAATGTCACCGTCTATGGGGACTCTGTCACAACTTCATGAATGAAGCAGATTGAATCAAAATCTTATCTAGATGATCATGGTTTAATCAAAATATATACCGAGGGATGAGGGGATAAAAGGCTTGCTGCACAATTTTGAGAACTTGAGTTCAGGTACCCAGACCCCATGTAGAAGCCAGAAACTGTAGGGAACTCCTAGAACCCCAATGTGTCCCTGGTGAGGAGGGAGGTAGAGATTAGAGAATTTCCTGGGTGCCCATTAACAAAGAGAGACCCTGCCTCAAATGAGGTAGGTGGAGCTAGGGGTGAGCAGAGATATCCCTTGAACTCCATACACAGGCACATATGCACACACAAATAAATACACAGACCATGCACACATATATATATGTGTTTATGTGTGTGTATATATATACAAATATATACATCCATATATATGTATTTATGCATATGTATGTGTATATACAAATACATACACACATACATGTATGCATTTATGTGTATGTATGTGTACATACATACATGTATATGTATTTATGTATATGTATGTACGTATGCATATATACAAATGTATGCATACATATGTATATATGTATATGTATATATACAAATATGTACATACATACACACTCATAGCATAACTAAACGTGAAGAATATTTACTTAATGGGGAAAGTGAAATTTACCCTTGCCATGTCCACCAAGAAGTTCTCGAATAATCTCCAAATGTGGTTACTTGTATAGATTTCTTTCATCTCCACTTCGGTATCAACGTAGCAGTGATTAAGGAAGTTCACGTAGGCAATCTTGACCTGTGAAAGAGAGTTCCGCATACAAAAGGATGCTCACGTTCTCCTCCAATATCCGTTAGGAAACATTCCATAGCATCTGTTTGCTGCCAAGTGGATGACAGCTTGTCTTCTTTCTGCACGGGAAGTCTTCCCATCTCTCGTCTCGTCTTTGGCTAAAGTACTCTACCATGACCCAGAGCACCCATGCCCGAGGCCTCCTGCCCCCAAGCCTAGAACGTCACTCAAAGCAAGCCATTCACTTTCAAGACCCTGGGAAGAATTTTTTCAAATTCCAAGAAAAAATGTACAGACATCCAAAATCATCATGTCAACCAAGGGATTCCCAGACTTCGGGCAGAATCATAGAGAACAGGGTGCGACCTTTCCTGACCTTAGGGCTCCCCATCGCCCCCCTCCACTGGGGTCTAAACAAGCCCCTCAGTGGCAGGTGCCTGTGAAGCTAGTTGGTCACATGACACAGAATACATCTGAGCCACTCAGGACCTTAGCTTCTGTGTTGACTGCACCAAACACCCCCCACGTTAGCATCTTTTAACTCCACCGTCTAATAATCCTGTGAGCCAGAGACAGCGATGATCTTACAATGAACACCAGAAATGTTAAACAACCTTCTTTCTGGACTCAGTCCACGAAGAGAAAGCAGGACCCAGGATCCTACTCACACTTCACTCGCTGAGAACAGACTTCCTGAGTGTCTGCTCTGAGAGGGTACAACGAGGGACCGAGCAGACCTAGCTGTCACCCTCCTAGAGGTCACCTTCTTGGGGAGAAGGCGTAAGCTAAAGACGACTGAAGACTACTAAAACTCAAATGAAAAGCTTCTCATTAAGGTTGGCCGGGAGCTCATCCCGGAAGAAGTAAGGCTTGAACAAAGATCTCAATGGAGAAAAGTGTCATCAGAGAGACTACAGGTGGGAACAGGCATGGCCAAGACCAGGACCTCTGTTGCAGTCAGCTTTCTAGTTGCTGCGCAGGAAGAACCCAAGCAAAAGCGGCTTGTGGAGGAATGGGTTTATTTGGCTTACGGACTCGAGGGGAGACTCCATCCTGGCAGGGAAAACGATGGCATGAGCAGAGAGCTGGACATCACCTCTGCCACAGCACTGCAAACAGCGGCAGGAAGGTGTGCCAAATACTGGCAAGGGGGAGCTGGCTTATAACCCCATAAGCCCGCCCCAACAACACAGCTCCAGCGAGGTTGTAAAACCCAAACTGCCATCAGCTGAGGATCGATCTATCAGAACACATTCAACTGTTTGTGGGGGACACCGGGATCAAACCATGACAACCTCAAATCAGGACAGCACTCACGGCTTTCCTCATCATACACTCTGCCGCCTCACTGTGACCCTATCAGGGCACCAGGTATCCTGGGACTGAGGTGCCAACAGGCCAACATTCTTTTAGTCCAGTCACTCCACAGGACTATTTGGAAATAGGGAATCGAATCTCCCCTGACACCTTTTTAAGTTACTATGACCTAAAATGTTCAGTTTCATACAATCTTCAGTGTGCTCTGCAGTTATAAACTGGATCATAACATACCGTGTTAGCAGAAAAGTATATTACTGGAAACCTCATTAATAAAACCTGCTGGCAGACAATCAGCTTCCAGTGTTTGCCCAACCAATCACCAGGCTGAACTAGCACAGAAGATACATGAGTAAGTCACAAGGGGTGTGTGTGTGTGTGTGTGTGTGTGTGTGTGTGTGTGTGTGTGCTCACATGATCAAGAACATACCCATTCTGTGAAGCAAGGTAAACCCATAGAGCCTTTTGTGCACTCCTGCAACACTGCCCGACCTCCCCAATCAACAATTGCAACGTATTTATGCATCACTGTTTCGTGCTCAAGAACATACTAGAAGCTACAAGTAAACCTCTCAAGGTAATGGCCATGTATGGACTTTAAGAGATATTTCTCTATGTGGTCTCAGGGTGGCCTTGAACTCATGGTGATCCTCCTAACTCTGCCTCCCGAGTGCTGGGATTAAAGGCGTGCGCCACCACGCCCGGCTTTTAAGATATTTCTAACAGCTCCCAGTAAAGCGGATTATCCCCTTCATAACTTCTTGTGGAGCCAAAAAGAAGTCATGTGTAGATTCTTTAACATTTTAGAAATGATATGGGTAGATACAATTTCATAATGAAAGATGTGACCTCACTCTAGATATTAGTTTAGAAGACTTCTGACCCTTTGCATGAACTTGAACTTGAACTGCTAACCTCGGGGATGCAGTCGTCGTGGGTCACCACCCGCACTATGTCGTCCAAGGGCAGAAGGGAATTGCACTTGATCTCCGTGTAGACGTTCTTGCCCTCCGTGCACGCTGCCAGCAGCTCCACAAGGGTGATGTGGTAGGCTAAGGGGCCACTCTCGTCACCTCGGGCTCTCTCGGAACACATCATGTTGAGAAGGATGGGAAACGACGCTCGATCGTTGTAAAATATCAGCACGTCTTCACCCCCATTGATCAGCTGAAATGAAACGAGAGTTGATTCCGTCTGGACATGGATTCCTGCAGTTATTTCTAAATGTCCGGCATCTAGAAACACCTGGGTCTTTCGGTAAAAGCAGGACTCACTCCACCAGGACACAATGGGTGACAGATTACAACTGTGTGCCCCCAGCTGCAAAGGCTGCCCACACGAGGCTGGAGACACGGAGCTCCAGGAGCAGTCAAGGAGGAAGGAAAGATGGGCTGGCCCGTAAGCCACCATCCCAGCACTGTGGAGGTCCAGACAGGAAGTCCAGGACTCAAGCCCAGCCTGGGTTACATCGTGGGACTTGGTCCAAACAATGAGAAACAACAGGGCTGGGAAGACGGCTCGGTGGTTAAAGGCACTTGCTTGCAATGCCTGACACCCTGGGGTTCAATTCCCTAGCACTTCAGTAAAGTCAGAGGCAAAAGGTGTGCAAGCTTTCGATGTTTGTTTGCAGAGCTAAAAGGCTCTGGCACACACACACACACACACACACACACATGCACGCACGCAAATAAATTTTAAAAATGAAAAACAAGTAACTAAAGAAAGAATTTCTCATCGGTGAGTTACATGCTGAAATCAAACTTGTAGAGGAGTAAGTTGATTTCCGTCTCCTTCAAGTAAAGGACTCCACTGCCAAAGCAAGAGAGAGTCCCCGAGTCTATTTTCACTAAAGCAGAATAAAACTGAATTACCCACTTCATTAGTGACTAAGTAAGGAAGCTGGTGCTGAGCCAAGCACAGCTTTATAATCTGGAAAATTCCGTGTCTAATGGGAAAACGTCAGTAGAGAATAGAAGTAAAGCGCTGGAGAGATGGCTAAGTAGATAAGGTGTTTGCCTGCAGAGCCTAATAACCCAGGTTCGATTCCCCAGTCCCCACACAAACCCTGATGCACAATGTGGCACATGTATCTGGAGTTTGTTTGCAGTGGATGGAGGCCCTGGTGTGCCCGTTCTCTCTGTGTCTCTTCTCTCTCTATCTCTCTCTGCTTGCAAAAAAGTAGAGTAGCAGTGAAACAGATGAGAGAAATAAGGTGAAGAGAAAGGCAGGGAAACGAGGAGGCAGGGCTTGCAGGGCAGGATGCTTCCTCTGTAAAATTGAATTTCAATGGAGAATTCAGCAGGTGGTATTTTCTCTTTTTTGCTTAAATACTGTAATGTTATCTATTGGTACCAATTTTCTAACCCCAATATGAGACATTTTGATGACTAACAAAGTTTATATAAATTTTAATGTATTTATTATATTTAAATGGATAGCATTTAAATTAATAAGCAATTCATAGACTCACTCTGACAGTTTTGTTGAAAAAGAATATATGCCAAAAATACTTATTCCACAAGCTGGGCATGATGGCTCGTGCCTTTAATCCCAGCACTCTGGGGAGGCAGAGGTAGGAGGATCGCTGTGAGTTCAAGGCCAGCCTGGGACTATCGAGTGAGTTCCAGATCAGCCTGGGCTAGAGCAAGACCCTACCTCGAAAACAAACAAAAAAAAAAGTTTAAAAAACACTTATTATGTATTAAAACACTGTAAGTAGAAACACTTCAATTGGTAAGTACCACAGGAACGGCTTAAATAACTTACTCTCTTCTTTCTTTTTCCAGACAGATTACAAAACCAGATTAGTTCCCACACCTTTCTAAGCGATGTGACAATGTGAATGAAAATACAGAGTTTTTTTTTTTAATGTGGGTACTAGGATTTTACGCGGGTTCTCGTTCTTGAAAGGCAAGCACTTTGCCAGCTAAGCTTTCTCTCCAGCCCTAAAACACAGATTTTTAAAGGGTGAAATTTACAACGTCCCTTTCATTACTTGATGACAGTAATTCATCCTTAAAACGTGAAGGCCTTAAACTGAAGTAATTATTGAAATCTCTAGGTGACAGAATGGATCTATATGGAACTATCCCACCTATATGGAAGGCCCGCCATTATGGAAATCCCAAACCAGGCAGAAGCTGCCTCAGTGCAAGTGCACAGGCCACTGGAGACTCATCCAGTCTGTTCCCCAAGGCTGCACCCTTGGTTCCTAGGGAGTAACTTACCCTTGACCTGAACCCCCTCCAGTATCGAAGCTCAAAAAAAACAAAAACAAAAAACGGGCAGAACAACTTAAGTACTTCATTCATTTTTCTTAAACTCAACTTAGCCAGTTCCCACTATTCAAAAGTACTGACAATGGCTAAAGTGATAGCCTAGTGGTTAAGACACTCGCCTACAAAGCCTAACAGCCTGGGTTCAATTCCCCAGTACCCACATAAAGCCAGATGCACAAAGTTGTGTGTGCATCTTGAGTTCATTTGCAGCAGCTGGAGGCCTGGTACACCCATTGCTGTCTCTCTTCTCTCTCTGCTTGCAAATAAATAAAAAATTTTTTAAAGTACTGACAAACAATTTTTATTAACTCATCTGATGTTCTTCACAAATTATGTAGAGACCAGCCATTCTGTCTACAGTCACACCACGCAAACATGTCGGATCTCATCTGATGGCAGAAATTAAGCAGGGTCAGGCCCAATTAATACTTGTATGGAAGAACATCCATCCTATAGTTAAATACCAAGTAAGGAAACACTGGGGGAATTCAAGCTGCTATAATACTGGAACGTTAAAATTTTTTTTAATTTAATAATGAATTCTGAATCATCTTGTGATATCACAAAACCTTACCCATGACTCAATAAATATACTCAAATCCACTGGGGACCAGAAGGAGAAACTTACAAAATGATCAACTCAGGTTACAATGTGTTACTTCACCAAACTATGAAAAATATACGGGTGTTTAAGTAGTCAGGATTGAACAATTTTCCAACCTTGCGTTTGGGATTTTTTTGTTCCCCTACTATATATATATAAATCAAAAGAAAACCATATTTAAGCATAAGGCTTAGGCAAAGCCGATAAACGGCGAACTGAGACGGTACCTCTGTCATGACCATGTCCTGGCATTTCTTCACGTACTTCCCATCCGCCTTCACGATTGTCTGCAGAAACCGCAGATACTCCACGTGCCGGCCATGCGTCTCGATGCAGTGCACGAAGTGCTGAACGACCCTCTCGCTGATCTCGCTACACAGGTGGTAATTGTTGAAGAAGATGTGCCTCATGGTCTCGGCTTCCAGGAGCTAAACAGAGTGCACTCCTCTGTGACAGGGACAATGTCCTGGAACACAGCCTACCCTTCCTATGCAGCCAGGGGGAATTTTCTGGGCACACCTTCTACAAAGTTCCATGAGGTCCACCACTAACTATTCAGAAACTTAACTCACAAAGGAAGGAATGTGGCTGGAAGAATTTGTTATCCTGAAGCCGTGTGTCAGGAACCATGGTCCTGAGATCACTGATCCAAAGTTTGCTCTATTTTAAGATCTGTATGTGTGCATCCATGTGTGTGTGTGCACGCGCACATGTGTGTGCATTCATGGGGGGGCACATGAATCATGTCTGTGCAAGTACATTTGAGTCCAGAGGAACTGGGGGTACCAATCCTCGGTTCCAGTCTACCTTTTTTTTTGTTTGTTTTGTATTAACATTTTAGTATAGATACATTCTAGCCCAGGCTGGCCTCGAACTTATGGTGATACTTGACACTCTTCCCTTGGCCTCCTGATTGCACGCATTAAAGGTGACGACGCATACCTGGCATCATCCACCTTTTATGAGACAGGGTCTCACACTGGCCTGGAAAACACCTATTAGGAGACCAGCCAGTGCTTGGCTTTTGTACTTGATTAATGAGAAATAAAGTAAGGTCCTCGTGCGTCCAGGCAAACCACTTACCCACTACGTCTCCGCAGCCCCTGCTTTCAGAGCGAACCTGTCTTTGAGTTGTCTGTAGTTAATTACTTTTGCTACATTCATTTATTTTTGTTTGTGTGGTGCTAGGGAAGATCTCTAGGCTGAGCCCACACCTCCAGCCATCCACGCTTCTCTTAGTCATGGTACAGGTTTTGTTTCTACCACCTCTTAATTCTAACCCTGATCTGCACGTGACAAATATATGTAATTATTCCTCTAGTTATCCGAAGAGTTTCCTTAATGAAAACAAAGAGAACTTTATAAAGAGAATCTTCACAAGGGAAAGCACAACGTGAAAGGGAATACAATTCTATTTCCCATGTCCTAGTAAAATAAATGTGATGCCCAAGCTTCCTGCGAGTAGCAGAAGTCACTAGAACACTTACGCCAGGCGTTAAAAACAAGTTCAGGTGCTTATGAAGGAGAACCTGGTTCTGCGGGTTTCCCCGACAGAAATTCTGCAGGAACGTGTGGGCTAGGTTCATCACGTCGTTCATCTTCTCGTCACTCTGCAAGTTCAAGAGCATCACACGGTGGAACACACAGGCCACAAGAACCGCACCCTGCCCCAGACATGCCTCACACCTCCTGATTACCCAGCTGCCCCTGCCCTCACCTCTGTGTTCTAGATCCTTCCCGCCTCCTCTTTATCCATCCTAGCTGTACTGCTCCACACTGCCACCCCTCCCCGTGTTTCAGGCCATCGTTCTTTCTCCAGTCTTTCAATATCCCGTGCATTTCCCCAGCTGCCTCTCCCCCACCTTGTCCTCACACCTCTGTCTTCCCTCCTTCCTTCCCTATTT
>PVHP010036163.1:0-18486 GCA_004024765.1 Zapus hudsonius | reverse complement strand
GAGGGGCTATGATAGCGGGCAGACTAGAGGGGGAAAGTGATGGGGAGGGAATTATCGTGGTTTATTGTCTATAATTATGGAAGTGGTCAATAAAAAGTTTTTTTTAAATAGTGCCAGATGAAGTGGATATCACTCTGAAAAAGAATGACGTTGTTTCTCCACTCATACTTTAAAGTTAACTAAAATGGGCCAAAGACCTAAATTTAAGGACTAACCAAAAAATCCTTAGAATACATAGGCTGAAGTTTTCATAATTTTGGATTTAGAGTGGTTCCTTAAATGCTAAACAAAAAGATCAGAGAGGGAGGGATTGGGCTTTAGAAATATTTTTTTAAAGGGATTTGCCATGGTGGGGGAGAATATCCATAGACATTGCCCCCCTCAGCAACACACAAAGAGGGAAGAAAGAAAGAAAAAAATGGCTACCTCGGGTGCAGTTCATAACCCACTTACCTATGGACAGATCCAGGATGCACACCAAGGAAGGACCCCAGTGGATAGGGGACAGAGAGGAGGGAAATGTGGACGCCTTCACAAGATTTACTTATATGATGTATATACTTATTAATAAAGATATTAATTTTTTAAAAGGGCTTCAAAGGACATTATGAACCTACAGAATGAGAGAACTCATTTGTGACACATCATGATGACAGCATCATATGCAGAATACAGAAAAAGTTCATAAAAACAAAAAAAGAGACCAACAACCCAATTACAAAATGGACAGCGTTTTCCAAAGATATACAAATGCATATATATATATATATATATATATAAAACATGGGAAGATGTTCAGTCATCACTCATGAAACCCTGCAAATCACAGCCATGACGAGCCAGCATTTCACCTCTACCAGGATGACTGCAATCAAGTGTTGTTGGAGGGCTGGAGAGATAGCTTAGTGGTTAAGGCACTTGCCTCCAGTGCCTAAGGCCCCGGGTTCAATTCTCCAGAACCCACATAAGGCAGACCCACAAGGTGATGGCCCTGGTGTGCTATCTATCTATCTATCTATCTATCTATCTATCTATCTATCTATCTATCTATCTATCTATCTATCTCTCCTATCTCCCTATCTCTATCTCTCAGCTTGAAAATGAATAAATAAAAAATAAAATATTTTTTTAAAAAAGTGTTGTTGGAGATGTGGGGACTTCGGGATCCTGCTGCTGGTGGGGGGTGTGAGATGGCACTGCTTCTGTAGAGCTTCCATGACCCATAAAATCTGTCACTACGTTGACACCCAAAGAATGAAACATAGGGACTCAAACAGATACGCATAAATGTGCACAGCACACAGGTGCCAGAAGGCAAAAATCACTGTCACCCAGCAGGTGATGATGAGAAAACACACGTGGAGCAGAAGCATGAAACAGAACAGGATCCTTGAAAAGGAAGGAGAATTTGACATATGCCATAGTACGGGGGGATCTCAAGGACATTACACAATGAGAAATGAGACAGACACAAAAGAATAAATAATGTATACTTCATTTACACGATGCGTATCGGATAGGCCATTCACAGACATACGGAAGGACAAGGTGGATGCAGTTTCTGTTTCGAGTGCTGTGGACACTGACTAGATGTGAGGCCTGAACCATTGTGAATGCAATTGGTAACACTGAACTGAACACCTAAGATCAAAATGGCAAATTATAAGCTATATGTGTTTTCCTAAATTTAAGGGTCAATAGACAATTCCATGGGAGAGTGATGTGTTTTGGGGGTGTTGCAGTCAGCTTTCTAGTTGCTGCGCAGAAAGAACCCAAGCAAAGGCGGCTTGTGGAGGAATGGGTTTATTTGGCTTACGGACTCGAGGGGAGACTCCATCCTGGCAGGGAAAACGGTGGCATGAGCAGAGGGCTGGACATCACCTCTGCCACAGCACTGCAAACAGCGGCAGGAAGGTGTGCCAAACTCTGGCAAGGGGGAGCTGGCTTATAACCCCCATAAGCCCACCCCAACAACACAGCTCTAGTGAGGTTCTAATTACCAAATTGCCATCAGCTGAGGGTCGATCTATCAGAACACATTCAATTGTTTGTGGGGGACACCTGGATCAAACCATGACAGGGGGTCACTGTAGAACAGCCACACACACTGAGTGCAGGTGAAAAGGACGGGGGTGGGGCATGCTGTTCTGGTCCATGTGAACCATGGTGATGCTCACAGAGGCTCAGATTGAACAGTATTTATTATCAGAGCAGCTGGTAGCCTGGTGGATTGCACATGCAGGAAGAGTGGGATCAAGGGTGTTACTTAGATCCTGGAGCGAAGCAGCAAATTATGATGCCTCTGTTAATTTATGGGGCAGGTGAAAATGGGAAGGTTGGTGGATTTGGTGTGAGAGGGTGGAGGAATAAGAACTTATGTTTGGAAATGCCAAGTGTGAGAATCTAATTGTCTATGTATATGTA
This sequence comes from Zapus hudsonius, assembly GCA_004024765.1. NCBI lineage: Eukaryota > Metazoa > Chordata > Mammalia > Rodentia > Dipodidae > Zapus > Zapus hudsonius. The sequence continues at coordinate 16,062 of PVHP010036163.1, read as the reverse complement.
TGTTCAAGGCAATAAAGGGATTGTAGCTGGAGATACTGGTTTGAAAAGCATGAAATATAAGTCAGCTACAAGCAACCTGAGGGCCCGAGGAAATCACCTCTGGTTAGAGTGCAGCTAAAGAAGACCCAGGAGAGAAATCCAGGTGTGTTCTTTTTTTTTTTAAAATATACATATATTTTTTATTTATTCATTTTCAAGCAGAGAGAAGAGAGAGAGAGAGCGCGCACCAGGGCCACCACCTTGTGGGTCTGGCTTATGTGGGTCCTGGGGAATTGAACCCAGGGCCTTAGGCACTGGAGGTAAGTGCCTTAACCCCTGAGGCATCTCTCCAGCCCCTCCAGGTGTGTTCTGAAGTCAGGAAATCAGACAGAAAGGGAGACAGTGTCTAAAATACAAAGAAAGTGGGAAGGAGATATTGCTCAGTGGTTAAAGATGCTTGCTTGCAAAGCCTCCTGGCTTAGGTTTGACTCCCCAATACCCATGTAAAGCCAGCTGTACAAAGTGGCACAGGTGTCTGGAGTTTGTTTGCAGCAACCAAGAGGCCCTGGGATACCCTTTTTCTCTTTATCACTCATGTAAATAAATAAAAATATTTTTAAAAAATAAGATACAGGGATAGAAAGATGGTTCAGTGGTTAAAGGTACTTGCTTGCAAAGCCTGACAGCTCAGGTTCGATTCCCCAGTACTTAACTAAAGCCAGATACACAAAGTGGCACATGCATCTGGAGTTCGTTTACAGTGGCAGGAGGCCCTGGAGTGCCTATACTCTCTGTGTGCCTATACTCTGCTTCTTTCTATCTCTCTCTCGGTCATAAAGTTAGAAGTTATTTGTATCTAGTCTTAAATTTAAACCAGTTGCTGGTGTTGTTCACATTCTCAATATCTTATGACTCATTTAAAAGCAGTTTCCACTAGATTATTAATAAACATTACTCCCTACCAAAAGACATTTTTAAAGATATGATTACAGCCAGTATTCTAGGATGGTTTCCATTATCATCTTTTGAATTATAGAAGGAAATGCCCACTTCCAGCAACTACCAAACCAAAGCCATCTATTGCATTTTGTAAAGATCTCATCAAATATGCTGATGGCTTTCTTAGAGCACAAGACTGTGTTATCAGAAAACTAGAAATTTCTTTATATAATAATTTCTCACTCTGTCAGTTTGCAGTCAGGACTTTACTTCTGCTCTTGTCGAATATTAAACCACCAGGGGCTTTAGATCACTGCTGAGAGAGAGAGAGAGAGAGAGAGAGAGAGAGAGAGAGAGAGAGAGAGAGAGAGAGAGAGAGATTATGTAATAAATAATGTTTAACTAGCTTGGTACTGTCAAAACATTACTCAGAATTAAAGGGTTAAAGATAAAAAGATAACATTGATATTTTAATTATAGGAAATGAAAATGACAAAGCCATTTCTAAGAAAGTCCTTTAAAAAAAAAAAGGTCTAAGTGTTCAAACAGCTCACAAACACAAGCTGTAACTTATCTGGTTGTTTCTACTTAGATTCGTTAGAATTTTGTGTTTTAACAATTTTGATTTACTAACTCCGGATAAATAGAAACATAATCATTAATCAAAAATTACATGAACTATTTAAATCACATGCAAAATGACCATATGGACAAAGTATTGATGGAAATAAGCCTGAGAGAAACGCAGAGAAGAAATCTACATTGTCTCACACATATATTTGCCCAGTTACACTGTCACTATTCAAATGGTCTCCCTTCCTGTAAACAGGTAGCAGGAGACAAGGTAAGTTACAGGAGTCTCCGGACAATTCTCTTTGTGAACAGGTTAATTTGACTTAATTTAGTCACAAGAGGGGATTGATGATAGGCACATATCTTTGACATCCTGGATTATTAGCACGGAGAGAAAAACACCTGTACTGAGAGAAACAGGATGACAGGGAGAACCAGAAGGTGAGAGAAGACAGGTCAACTGATTCATGAAAATTGTTACCTGGTCTCAAGCCTTCCCTCTGCCTGAAGGGAAATAAGCAGTCACTAAAAGGTTAGTACATGTTAGTAGTCAAGGAAGTTGGGAAGAGTGAGACAGAGAGAGGGACTCTGGGTGTTTGGCTAGGGGTTAAGTACTGCTAAGTACTGTACAGAGTGTCATTACCCGATGTGACTTAATTGTAGCTCCTTTCATGTTTTCCCCTTGTAAATGACTGAAGCTGTTAGCCACTGCCGGACCATTCCCTTGTGCCCAGTGGGCTTGATGGGGAGATGGCAATCAACTGGCCACCTCTTTAACGTTGATGACTGGATGGACTTTCCTGATGGCAGATTAGTCAGCACTTTGAACATTCCATGAACATTCTGAGGAAATCCCACTTCAGCATTTAGAAACCATGACCGCTGCTGAAGTCAAGACTTCTGCTTCAGGAAGCCCCATTCCAGCCGTGACTAGCCTCAACAGCTCCCAGAAACTTCATTCATGACAAGCCTCAGTGATCCCCTTCATCTTGTAGTAATCTTGCTTAGGCCAGGGCAGGGCACTTCTGTTGATGACTCAGCAAAAAGCTGACATGGCTCATTTGAGGCTCACGATTGGTGGAACGAGAAGTGGTGTGCACACCTGCCCCCTTTTAGCTGTATAAGTGCTTTGACTCAGTCTCTTCAGGTCTGTCTGGAAGGCTTCTGTTGCGGTCAGCTTTCTTGGTGCTGCGCAGATAGAACCCGAGCAAAAGCGGCTTGTGGAGGAATGGGTTTATTTGGCTTACGGACTCGAGGGGAGACTCCATCCTGGCAGGGAAGACGATGGCATGAGCAGAGGGCTGGACATCACCTCTGCCACAGCACTGCAAACAGCGGCAGGAAGGTGTGCCAAACTCTGGCAAAGGGAAGCTGGCTTATAACCCCAAAAGCCCGCCCCCAACAACACAGCTTCATCGAGGTTGTAAAACCCAAACTGCCATCAGCTGAGGATCCATCTATCAGAACACATTCATTTGTTTGTGGGGGATACCTGGATCAAACCATGACAGCTTCTTTTCTGTGTACAACTACACCTGATGTTGTAATATTAGGACCCAGAGAAGTTCTCTTTCAAGGGAACGGTGTTGAATTCACCTCCTCGTGTCTGTGAAGGGTAGAGTGGGGTGAGCCTAGTCACACAAAGGTAAAGTAGCAGCAGCTCTAAGTGCTCTTTGGATGAAGCAGAAAACTGTGGAGAACAGGCTGGGGAAGGCAAGAGGCCGTGAGAAGCCAAAGAAGTTATGAAGAAGTGAGATGATGAGAGCTGTAAGACTGTGTCCCTAGAAGAGTTCCCAGGGATCCGATGCCTGACTCCTGGATGCTATACCGATAGTTACTGAGCACTGGGTCACTGGCAGTCAAAGCCAAGAGCTGCAGGCCTGAGCATCTAAGTCTCTGGCTTCCTAAGCTTGGGGCAATAAGCGTGTACTTGAAGGGAAGAGAGCATGAGCCTCTGGCTTTGAAAGCCCAAAGCTTGTTCTGACATGAGCACCTTGAGCTGTGTGTGGCTTTTAAAGCCTGGAGCCCCAAGGCTCAAGTTCTCAGGGTCTAGTGTTAGAAGGTGTTGCAGTCAGCTTTCTAGTTGCTGCACACAAAGAACCTAAACAAAAGCAGCTTGTGGAGGAATGGGTTTATTTGGCTTACGGACTCGAGGGGAGACTCCATCCTGGCAGGGAAGACGATGGCATGAGCAGAGGGCTGGACATCACCTCTGCCACAGCACTGCAAACAGCGGCAGGAAGGTGTGCCAAATACTGGCAAGGGGGAGCTGGCTTATAACCCCCAAAAGCCTGCCCCAATAACACAGCTCTAGTGAGGTTCTAATTCCCGAATTGCCATCAGCTGAGGATCAATCTATCAGAACACATTCATTTGTTTGTGGGGGACACCTGGATCAAACCATGACACCGCCTGAAGACACCATGGGGCCATGCGCTCTTCAAAGAAAGTCTGTTCCCCCAGGAGGGAGCTCATTACTCTACATTCCTAGTTAGCACTTGCTTTGTTCCAACTGTTCAGAACTTTAATTACCATAAATACTATAATTAACACTGAAAAATTATAAGCCACAAAAAAATGGCAGTCGATCATCTGTGGCACTTCTCTGCAAATACAATAAAGTTAAGAGACTTTTTCCTGCTTTCAAGGCTGCTTTTGTTCTTTCTATTATCCCGCCAACCTATTAGGTCTTGTCGTGGTTGTTTGCCTGGTAAAACGAAGCTTTTAAACTTCTGCACTAAGAACAGAAAAGACACTATAAAGGAAACACATTATTATGGCCTTGAACATCTGTGCTGAGGGTCAGCAAGCTCAAAAAGCATTGTGCTACAATGGAGTCAGTGATGTCCCCGCTCTAAGCTGGGACTCTGCTTAACCCTTGGAGTACCAGGCTCCACAGCAAAGCCCCTGGAAAGCCATGTGGAGACAGGTCCAGTCTAGCCTAAGGAGCCAGCCTCCTGCCGTTCTCAGGTTCCCTGTTATTAGTGCAGTGGGTAATTCCTGCTTGGCTCCCTGCACTGTTTACAGAAGTAATCTATGAAACTATTCACATAAGATAAAACTCAAATTAATTCCACCCATTAGCTTGCAGGTAGGAAGAAATGTGTATTTGCTCAGTTTACTGTGACTGATTGAGTCTAGATGAAAAGAAAAATCTAGAAAAATCTAGACCATAATAGCATCTTCTGCCGCCTCCTATTTCAGCAGAGTTGTTACTGTGAGGGGCTACATCTAGGATGTTAAAATTGACAGGATTTAGGGAGAGAACAAAACAATCTTGGTGACATTAGAGAAGGAGTGATCTTCTTGAGTCCTGGCTCATGAGACGACTTTGGGGAGTCAACCATACTCTGTCACCTCTTATAAAGATGATGTAAAGTCATATTGCAGGACAGAAAATTTTCTTAGCCTCTCCCCAATGTGTGTTTTACTTGAATCTAGGAAAAAACGAATCAAATGCCATTTTTCTGTAATTTGTCAATTGATGTCACAAGGTGGGGGGGGGGGAAGCTGTCCCTCAATATCCTTGGGGGACCCAGGGCACATTTTGTCTCTTGGATGTTAAAATCGACGCCACTCAAGTCCTTTATGTGAAGTAGTATAACATTTCATAGAACAAATACACATCCTCCATGTATACTTTAAGCATCGCATTGTAAACGCTGTATAAACAGTGTATTTGGAAACTGACATGAAGAATAGGTCTGTACTGCAGACACACTCTTTAAGTATATATATATATATATATATATATATATATGTGTGTGTGTGTGTGTGTATGTGTGTGTGTGTGTGTATTTGGTTTTTGAGATAGTGTTTCACTCTAGCCAGGCTGACCTGGAATTCACTATGTAGTCTCAGGGTGGCCTTGAACTCACGACAATCTCTGCCTCCCAGTCCTGGGATTAAAGGCATGCACCACCACATCTGGCTAGAATATTTTTGACTCATGGATTGGTTGAATCTGAAGATATGGATATGGAGGGCTGGCTAGATAACTAATATTATTATGATCTTAGAGTATAATAACTAAGTAAAAATTTAAGTTAAATTAACTAAATTAATTAAATAATTAGTTCTTGAGAAAGGGTCAGAAAGTCCATTTCTCAGAAGGCATGCATTAATTATATACCAGCTGGACATATTCTGCTGAAGCAGAATACTAAGTTCCTGATTCCTTCCTTGCTCCCCAAAGGTCTGTTCTCCCCAGCAGCCATTGCTGAAGTTACCACTGTCTACTCACAGGATCTGACCAAGCAACTTGCTCTCCACCCACTCCACCCCTGTTCACACGGAGAGAGTTGCCTCCTCCTCTCCAGCGGCTCCATCAGGAGACCCAAAGGTTTTGATATGAAATGGAAAATGAAACATGGGTGGAACACAGTAAAATACGTATATGTAGGAGAAGCAGAGGCTGAAGATTTCCTTAGCCAGTGAGCGCCAGCAGGGCTCTGTGTCTTGCCTGGGGTTAATGGTTAAGGCACTGTATACACACCTGTCAAACCTCACTCAAGGGTGCACTGAAAATAGACACAGCCTCTAGTGTATAAGAAAAGACATTTCTCGAGTATTTAATTAACCAAACGGGCATACACATCATAATATAGATAAACTCTAATGGGTACTTAAAATACTCTCTGAGATGGTCAAAATAAACCAAGCAGTTAAGATAATGCTTTAAGTATCTAGAAGGCTTCATTTTACATAACAGAGTCCTACTTGAAATTCAACTTGAAACTTCTATTTTTAACTTTATTTATTTTTTTTTTTTTGAGACAGGACATCCTAAGTGCTGGGATTATAGGCATGAGCCATCACACCTGGCCCATTTTAAACTTTCCAATACCTTTTTTAACCTTTGAGTTATTTTGGTCTACTTTTTTTTTTAAGTAGAGTGACTCGATTACATTTTTTATTCTTTTTCTTAATTTTTAAATTATAGTATTTTAAAATAACTACGACTGTGTTGAACATGTACAGACATCTTTTTTCCCTTGGTAGTATTCCCTAAACAATAGAACTCACGTGCCATTATAACTCATCTAGAGATTATTTAGATTACAGGCTCTGTGTGGCTACTGCATTGTTGCATACAAGAAAGACTCAAACATCTGAGGCCTTTGGAACCCTGGAGTTCCAGGGTGGTCCTGGAACTAATCCTCCATGGATAGCAAGGCATGGTCATATCTTTATTTTTACTTTTGCAGTGCTGGGAATGGAACCCAGGGTGCTAGGCAAGCCCTGCATCTCCCATCTAAGTACTAACCAGGCCTGACCCTGCTTAGCTTCTTGAGATCAGAGGAAGTACAGTGCCTACGTAGAGATATGGTATGGCGATAGGCAAGCCCTGTATCTCTGTCATATTCAGAGCTACAATGTAGTTTATACTCTCTTGAAGTTCACCTAGAGAAGCAATTTTAAGCTTAGCATGTCTGCACTCTTAGGCAAACATCTCCTCTTCCCTGATACTGTGACGTGAGGGTGTTTAAGGGGTGCACAGGGCGGGCTGAGAAATGTAGGCAGGGAGGGGGTCTGATACCTCCCTCAGTTCAAGAAGTATTTGCTTTCTTACATTATTGTGGTGCTTTCTTCTTTCCCTTCTCAAAACGAAGCTTCCAGAGTTAAACCCTCTTCCTTAGAGTTATTCCAGAGTTAAACCTCCTTCCTTAGAGTTCACCTGAAAGTGGCCAGGCAACCAGATTAAAGGCCACCTAAGCTGGTCCCTTCTAGAATGTGAATGAGCACATGCCACACGATGACAGTAAGTGCCCCCTGTATTAGAAACAGCTGACCACTGCACCCCAACTATCACCACAGCATTTCCTGAGCACACATAAACCACAGAACTATTCAGGCCACAACTTAAGTGAGACAAGCCTGGTGGATGTTACACTTTTTTTGCTTGTTTTTTTAAAAAAAAATATTTATTGGCCATAATTAGATACACGGTATGAGCGAATCTTATGGTGGTACCCCTGTTTCCCTCCTCCCTGTCCCCAACCTACTGGGGGGCCCTCCTTGGTGGGCATACTGGATCAGTCTGTGGGGTAGGAGGTTATGAATTGCATAAGAGGTAGCCAGATTTCCCCCCCTTTGTGTGTTGTTGCTGAGGGGGGCCATGTCTCTGGATATTCTCCTCCACCATGGCTCTTACAATCTTTCCATCCCCTCTTCCACTCAGTTCCCTGAGTCATGGTGGGGGAGTTTTAAGTCTGCTTTATTGTTGAGGTCTTAAGTGTCTCATTGGTGTCGGCCTCCACTGTCCTTTCATGGGTTACACTTTTGTGAAAAAGTATAATTAATCTCAACTTCATTTTTTTAGTGATGCCCTTTAGCCAGCCATGACATATTTGTGAGTAAACATTTAAACAAGTTCATAGGCTTTAAATGTCTGGAGGAGACCCAAAGCTAAGCAGATGGACATGGTGGAGACTGGATAACAACCACCTGCTCCGTCTCAGAGGTCGTCCCATGTCCTGTGAACTCCGACAAACAGGGGCCCTCAAGATCTGTGCCCACCTCCAGGGATAATGTGCTTTATTCAAGCTTTCTAACTCTTCTGAGCTTTCTTTTGTGGGTAAAAAAATTAATGGCTTACAAACCTCTAGGAATTGAACCTGGGGGAAAAGAATGAGTGCAGAGCATATAAATTTAAGACACTTTTGAAGGAACTTTCTTATTCCCATAACTATGATGAAGTTCGGGATAAAGAATAACGTTTGGGGGACATATGACAGAGAGCCAAGTCATCCTGCAAAACAGTCACTGTCTGCACACTTTTTCTGTAGAGGGGCAAGAACATTTAAATGACCCAGTCCTTGTATTTACCATTCCCAGAATATAAAATGTTTGCTACCAGAAAGCAATTGTTAGCTACAATAAGCAAGTAAATTTTAAACACGAGCTCAATAATCAGTTCTTGATGGAAATCATCCTGAATGATTGCAACAGTTCTCAGCTTTCTTGAAAACACTGTAGTGAGTAGAACTCAGTAGTACACAACACTTGCTGAGGACTCCCAGCACCACCACACTCCAAAAACAAAAAAAGAAAGGGAAGAAAGAAGGGAATGAAAGAAGGCGGAAAAGAAGGAAAGAATGAAAAAGCTGGGCGTGATGGTTCCCACCTGTAGTCCCAGCGCTCGGAAGGCTGAAGAGGAGGGATTACCTCGAGCTCGAGGCGAGTGAAGGTAACAGAGTAAGGCCTTATCTCGAAAAAGAAAAAGAACAAAGAACAAAGAGGGGGGAAAAAAAGAAAAAGACTTCCACAAATATAATTTGATCCCACTCTCCACCCTTTTTGGCAGCCTGATCCTAATGAGAGCTGTAATCATACTCAGTGGCATTAGAGAGAAACCTCAGAGATCAGTCATTAGGATGAGTAGGTCTGTTTGCTCTGCACTGAATGTCACAAGATGACTGTGTTCTGGATTCTTGTGGCCGCTCTGGGCTCCGAGTCTCCTGGTCAGATCCAGCTCTCCACCTCCATAGGGCTCTGGCTCTCTTCGTCAATGCTTACAACAAAAGATAAGTGGAGAGCTGGATGTTGGCACAGGCCTGGATTCTCAGTCCAGTAGGATGTCAAGTTCAAGGTCAGCCTGGGCCACACAATGCATTTGAAGCCATCGGAAGCTACAAAAATAGCTCAAGGCCAGTCTGAGGTATAGAAGGAGACCACACATCTCAAACTACTAAGGCTTAAGGATGTAGCTCAGTGCAAAGACTTGACTCGCCTGTGCCCTGGGCTCGATCGCTCACATAGCAAAAAGGTGTCCTCTGTATAGACGTTCTTAGCGGTGGGGATCTTACTGGTTTGCTTCTGACTCATCACCTGTGGTTATGGGGTTTCCGCATAAATAGCCTTTGATGGTTACGATGGTGATGACCACTATTAATGACAGGATAATTTTTTTTAATCTTAAATATATATTTATTGTCCATAATGTGTTACATTATTCAGTGGGCAAACAATGAGTTGTTATCCCTAATTCCCAATGCCCCCCTTCCCCATTCCCAATCAGCGGGATATCCTCCTCCGTGTACCATCTGGATCAGTCCTTGGGGCAGGGGACCATGGATAGCCTGGTACTCAGCCCAGTCCTCCTGACCCAAGTGTGTTGTTACTGAGGGGTGCCATGCCTCTGGATAGTCTCCCCTCCCCACGGCTCTCACAATCTTTCCGCCCTCCCTGAGTCGTGGTGGATGAGTATTAAGGCTGCTTTAAGATCATGAGTTTAGGGGTCTTTGTGTTGAAGATCGTTGGTTTCTGTCTCCCTGGCTTATCCTGTGTAGGTTGAATGTCTGTGGCTGTGGGTCCCTCGTTCCTCCCGTCATTCTCTGTGGGGTTCCATATGGATCCTCCACGGTATGACTGTGGTGAGGATAATTTTTTAATAAAACTAAATGGAACCACTTAATATTGATAAGAAGAGTGGGCAGACTAGAGAAAAGAACTGGAGGGAAGGGCAGAAGAAACAATTAATTGCACTTTCAAGCAATCTCTAACCAACCATGAATGAAGGCCTAGGGAGTCCTTGCTTACATTAGCAGGGGAAGGCTGGCTTGAAACTGTCTCCCCCAAAGCAGGGCTGTGTCTGCCTGCTGAGTTCATCTCACTGACCTCACTTCCTACCCTAAAAGTTCTCTGTAGCCGGAATCAGCTACAGCTTTCGGACGTCTCTACAAGCAGCTTCCTCTCTGGTGGTGGGTATTTGAAGGACACAGTCACACCTAGGTATTCCTGAGATCGTCCCTACAGCGAGGCTCCATCAGCAGCGTTTCCCCAGCATCCCCTGACCATATCTCGGGGAGTCTGGTCTGAGCCTTCTGAAGCCCAGGGGTGCTCCAACACCCAGAACAAGCTGATCTCAACATGGGGTTCATTACGAGAAACTCATAGCATCTCTTTTCCCCTCCCTCAATTCTACTCTAAAGAAAAATCTAGAATACACAATGTTCTTGACTTCCAGTTTATTTCCTTGTAAGTTTGTTTTTCCTTTCTTTTAAAGAGTTGCTTGCCAGGCATTCTGTCAACTGAACATTCCATATCCAGAGATAATAGTCCTAGTATCCAGCCAAGCGAGGCAGTGCAAACCTGTGATCCCAGGCAGAAGGATGGCCCTGAGATTGAGGTCATCCTGGGCTACACTGTGAGTTTCAGGCTAGCCTGGACTACAGAGTAAGATCCTGCCTAAAACAAAGCAAAACAAAACAAAACAAAAAGTGTTCTTTAGTGGCACAGACATGGTGAGTATGGGTGACGGGTGGGTCAGTGTAACCATGATCAGGCGTCCATCCTGTGTGCTGTAACAGCAGCATAGGTAACAGAGATGACCTCACTTTAAGTTTCAAGTGCTTCTGTGAGATGAAGCCCAGTAAAGCCATTGCATTTATGAGTAGTATGAGCAAAGTACCTTAGTGAGAAATGATTAAAAAAAAAACAGTATGTGCAGCCCAAAGCCTGTTCTCTCTCTCTCTCTCTCTCTCTCTCTCTCTCTGTCTCTCTCTGTCTCTCTCTCTCTCTCTCTCTCTCTCTCTGTCTCTCTCTCCACAAAGCCCAGGGTGGACACAGGCCTTGCACCTGTAATTCCACTCTCCAGCCCCTACCCTTATCTTCTGAAAAATCCAGATAGAAAAAAAAGACTAAAAAAGAAAAATTTCCAAATGCTGGCATTGTTTATTCAGGGACTATTGACGTTCGTCTCTATTTTTTCCCTATTAAACTTCAAAAATTATCTTTAATGAGCACATATTTCTTTCAAAGTCCATTTTGAAATTACTTTTATTTGTTATACAAGAAGGCCTTTTCCCTTTCCCTGGGAAAATGATCACTGTTTAATAATGCGGTTCATTACTTACTGGTACACAGTGCTGTGAACTGCTTTTTGTGTATCGAGCCGTGTACAATTTCTAATGAGCTGCAGGTCACTGGGCTCCTGCTTTTCTTTCTCCCACACGCAGGGACTTATCTGATCGTTATGGTTTAAGAATCACGTGGCTTGTTTTACAAAGCCCCCAAGAACAAAGCCAACATCTAGGTTAAACACACGTTAAGCACAGTTGTACTCTGGCGAAAACTGCTTTGAATTTTTTTTTCTAAGCCATTTGTTCCAACCACAGTTCCCAATTAAGTAAACATTGCTCAAAGGAATCACACGAAAAATCAGCATTTCTTATCAGACCCGAGGCAGGATATAGTTCTAAAATTTCTTGGGTGTTTTTCTCTGATTCTCCTGAATGTCTCAGTGGGTGTACATTATTAGGAATGGAAGACTAAGCAGAGGCAGCAACTGGGATGTCTTTGATCAATTTGTAATTTACAACAATACCACCACGTCAGCCCCAGGCTCCGTGTCCATCAGTTAACGCTATTAGCAACCCTACAAAGGGGCTTCAGGTAGATGAAATGATCGGCACCACAATTCCATCTCTATTGGGGGAAGACAGCACTCATCCGGTGGGGCTCGGGAATGAGATAGACATGAAAGAGACCAGGCAAAATTGGGGCTGCTCAGACTGGGGGGTCTAGCCATTGGGGCTGATCAAACAGCAGAGTACCCCTCCACAGTGTCCTTCTCTGCAAGCATCCTGACACCCTCCTAGGAGGGACAGATCTGGACCATCATATCCTCCAAGAGCACACGGGGTGGGGCAGGACCTAGGGATGTGGGGCAAGTGAGGTCTCTGTTTGAAAGGCAATGTGGGTGTGCTCTTGAGCTGACCCTGAGGTTTGGGGCACATACTGGACACTGGTTCACTTAGTTATAACCCGAATCTGCAGACCTGGGTATTTGGTTTCCCTGCTTTCCAGGGAGCAAACAGAGTCAAAGACAGGAGCAGAACTAGGGGAATACCACCAGGAGGCTGACGCTGTGCTGTGCTCAACTCTACCACCTCTCAACCACACTGCGTCCTCAGGATAAATCACAGGAAACAGACGCTTCTTTCTAGCTTTTAAATCACTTTATGGGGAGCAAAGATTTGCCCTATAAAGACAGAAATGTCTATTTAGACAGTATGCATTTCTTAATTTATTTTGCAGTGCTGGCATCCAATCCAGGGTCTGTGTCTGGTAGGCAAGAGTTCTGTGCTGAGCTCTACCTCTAGTCCCCACTTTCTTGAGTTGAGGTCTCATTATGTGGCCCAGGCTGGTCTCGAGCTCTTCTCAAGAGACTCTCCTGTCTCAGCCTCTAATGTAGCGGGACTGTAGGCATATGCTACCATGCCCAGTTCTATAGTCTTCATTACAGAGGTAAGCTATGGATAATTTATCTCTTCCCTGATGACTAAAATTTCGTCCATCTCCCATCAGGCCATTTCCTATTGCACAAAGCTGTCTTCATGCCACACTAATGTCACTGCTGCTCTCGGAACCACTGCCCATGTTGAAGGCCACAGGCAGCAGCTCCTAAAACAGGAGCAAAGGGCTCTCATGAGCCAGAGGAGCAAGGCCAGAAGTCAGCATGAGGGTCTGCAGTCACCTGACATGGTGCTGGAGTTTCCATATCTAATCCCATGCAAGACTCCCAGCACCTCAGCAGGCGGCTGCTGCTCCATCCTAACCTGGCCCATGGGAGTTCTCTCGCTAAAGTTCTAGCATTGTAAGTCATGTGGGTCCCGGTGGCCCTTGGAGAGCTGACAAACGCGGGAGGATTTCAACCTTGTTTTTCTGTTGTTCCTTGCTTTGCTTCAGGTATTACATAAATATAAAATATTGAGTCGCTTGTGGTGGGTCCTATCTGGAATCTTAGCTCATCAAATATTGCCCAGTGGTGGGGATGTGCTCTGAGAAAATGCCCTGCTGGGTGACCTCCCCAGGCCTAGATTATGTAGCCTGTCATACAGTTTGGCCTGTGGGACTGAACCGGCTATGACAGCTGTAACACAGAATAAGTATCTGTATCTAACTACAGGAAAGATGCAATAAACATATGAGGCAGCAGTTCTGGAATGATCCTACAGGATCTCCTTGACTGAGAGGTTGTTAGTTATGCAGCCTGGATAAGCAAGAAGCAAGGCTCACAGAATGGCGGCTTGTCATAGTCTTCCCTGAAGAAGCATTACCAGGCGAGTACAGAGCAAAGTGACCCGTGGGTGCAGCATGCATAGAGCTGAGGACTCAGTAGCTGCTGGGGATCCCCAGCCTTCAGGTTGCAGGGCTGCCCAGGAAGGAAGCAGGTTGCCCTCTGCCCCAAGCTGGAGACGATAAGCTGAGCCTGGAAGCCTGGCTGGACTTTCTCCCACAAGCACCCTGGAAGCAAGCCCCCAGGACTCGAGACAGCCTGGGGGTACCGACTTCCTACAGGCCAGAGGCTGAAAAGTGCAGGAACTCTTTTGGGAGAAGTGTCTTGAGTTGAAAAGCGCAGAGAAGAAAACAGAACAGAAGGCTCCATGCATGATTTTCCCCAAAGACTTCATGATCTCCTTTGAGGAGATTAGTTACGTTCTGGAATGATTCCCAAAGAGAATGCCAAAGACAGCAAACGTCCTTTGACAGAGATAAGCTCACTAAAGACCCAGACTCTCTTGCTCTGGGATTTGAAAGGCCCTTAACCGGGCACACTACATTTCTGGCTCTTACAAATATTTTTCTTTGCTTTATAAAAAGTTTCACACATGAAGAAATTTATTTCTTTATATGTTAAGCTAATTAATTTTCTTTTCCAAATTATGCCTTACTAAAGGCTTCACAAGACATGAAAGCTGCGCTTGAGACCAAAGTTCAAAGGCTCATTTGTGACATCTAAGCTTAGCCAGAACCCTGAAGGCAAAACATTCCAAAGCCCCAGACTTGACTAGATTATATTAAGTTAAACCCAGCGAATTAAAGGGGAAACATCTTAGTACTTTGTCCAACTCTAAATTGGACGGTTCTGATAAGATTCCTTTACTGAATGGTCAGGATGAACCTGCCTTCCAAACTGCATGTCAGCTGAGCCAATCTATGGCCTAAATCAGGTCACTTTGCGTTAATTACCTAGAAGACAAGCCTTGTTAAGGGCTATGTGGTGCATAAGGAGGATTGTTCAGTGTCCCCTTTATGTAGACTTGCAGAGTTAAGTATGGAGTTAAAGCAAATTAGGTCACCACATAGGGTAGATCAGACAGCATGGCTTTTTGTAGACAGACCTTGGAGGGTGGTTAGAGAGCCTCGTATCTGCTGTCAGACAGACTCAGCACTGGCCAGCTAACAACTGAGATGTCTGGACATCTCTAGGCTGTTTTCTCACTGACACACCTGGGCTCACCAAAGAACTGATGACAGTAAAATGACGAAGCGCCTGTACTATGACTGTTTACAACAGATACCCAATATTGCATTTGGTAATTATAGTGAGATATTTGGCAAATGTTTATGCACTATGAAAAATGCATGTTCTCTGTCTCTCCGCGCCCCCCCCCCCAAAAAAAAAAGAGATTCTGGCAATGGATCTGAGGGAGAAGGCATTCCTCCACCCTCTGGCCTGGACAGTGTAACTCTTCCTGTGTACCAAGGACCAATGGTGAGCCCTGTTCTGACACAGCCCAGCATGCCCCATTCCTCCTTGAACTCTGCTTATGGGGGTTTTTGGCCAGATTTGCTTAGCATTAAGAAAGTGAGCAGTCACTCTCCATGCAGACTGAGAACACCCAACGCATCTCTTTTAGCTCTGAGTAAAGCTCTAGTCAAGAAGATTAATGTTAACAAACAAGGGGGAAGGTCCTATCTCCTGTGCTGTGGTTTGTTAAATGAGAAAAATGAAGGAATGGATGAGCTGGGCAGGGGATCTTCAGCAAGAATGTCAGAAAGGCAGACAGCACCACGTGGTCCTATCTGTGCAGATCCAGGGACTCTGTGGCATTAGGATCCAGTGCATCTAGCTAACTCAAGACCTGAGATTGTGCATCTAGAAGGGAAGTGGGGAACAAATGGGGTAGACAGTGGTAAGGTGTCCATTTCCCTCCAGAACTCAAAGCAAAGGACAGCACTGACTGAGGCACCAAACCAAAGGGCAGTGTGGGCTTCCTGTGCTGCTGGTATCTGGATAAACACACACCAGAGGCCCTGCACTACACACAGGTTTAAGCATATACATCAGGAGCTCCACAGTATACACAGGTTTAAGCACATACACATGGACCCTGTAGTACACACAGGTTTAGGCACACACACCAGGAACTCCATAGCACCCACAGGTTAAGCACACACACCACGGACTCTGCAGTACACACAGGTTTAAGTACACGCGCTAAGAGCTCTACAGTACACACAGGCTTCACTCCTTCTGCCAGCTGAGGAAAGCTCTATACCAATTTTTTGCAAAGGCCAGATGCTATGTGGTGCGTCACTCACAGTGAGGTTCATAGGGAGGAGGAGGGTCTCCACAGGGCACACACTCCATGTCTTGAAAACCAACAAGTTTAGTCTTCCTATAAAATCTAGAAGAGAAAAGAAAGCAAGCCTGGTTAGTGGTCATCTGAGCTCATTGCTGCAGCCAAGCCACCAGCAATCTTCATGGCCAGATCCAGGTTGAGTAAGAAGCATTGATGGCCAAATAAAACACCTCTTAGCTGGACACACTCTGGGTGCACT
>PVHP010036162.1:0-18008 GCA_004024765.1 Zapus hudsonius | reverse complement strand
AAAATCCTTGGTTTCTGTCTCATTGGCCTATCCTGTGTTGATTGAATGACTGTGGTTATAGGTCCCTTGTTCATCTGTCATTGTCTGCTGGGTTCCCTATGGATCCTCCCCAATATGACTGTGGTGGCTCCTCTCTTGCCAGGATCTCAGCCATCGGCCTACGGTTGGTTGGTAGGGTTAGATGGGCCACAGCTCTCTCGTTGCATCCTGAAAAACACAAACACATTTGGCTTATCCTGAGTTGGTTGAATGGCTGTGGCTATGAGTCCCTTGTTCATCCCGTCCTTCTCTGCAGGGTTCCATATGGATCCTCCACAATATGACTGTGGTGGCTCATCTCTTGCCATGATCTCATCTTTTGGCCTGCTGTCGGGTGGTAGGGTTATATGGGCCACAGCTCACTCGCTATATCCTGAAAAATACAAACACAATCTCCATCGGAGAGTGAGAACCGTATAGGTTAACAAATATACACCATTCTGGATTACCTAGTTTCTATTTTTAGTAGCCTCCCTGTCAGACGTTCGCATAGTGCATCTTTTCTTGGGAGCCCAAGAGTATGGGATCCGGTGCATATTGCCCTAAATCCCCATTTCCAATCAAGGGTTCCCCCTCACTGAGTGGAATATTTGATTTAGTTTTTTTAAAAAGGCCAGTATTTTCGCTAGCCCCTAGAATGGACATTTTTTCATAACCTTTTTGTATCTCAATTTCCACGCAGGTCCCTTTCTTCAAACTGTGCTGTTCTCTGGCAAATGCTGAGCATGGAGTCAGTGTTCAGCTTTCTTCTGGAACATCCGACATGATATACAGTGAGGCCATTTCATAAGATTTAAGAATATGAATTCTAGTGATTCCATAGGTGGTTGGTATCTCATGCACAGATTGACATATTGTAACTTAACTCATTTGTTCGCCATTTCAGGGTTGATCTAAGCATTCTCCTTACCTCTGAGGACAGAGGCCCTTGAAGCATTCTGTATAACCGGCTTGAACTGGCCATTCATAACATGGCTATTTACTTTACCTCCCCCATACTTCAGTATGCCCCATCAATTTAGGCCCACTTACAGACGTTTCAGTTTATGACATATTCATCTTAGCTTGAACTGAAAATCTAGATATTTTCCATAAGTCCTGTGCTACCTCTAACCCACAAGCCTTTCTGATGGGGGAGAAATAAAACAGACTGAAGTATTTGACCCAGTTAGAACAGGTACTCTCCCTGCTAGTAATACTTGGCAAGAAACTCATCTAAAATTGCATGATTCCTGCCCGGCTTCCTTGAATTGAAAAAGAAAGAAAGTAGCCAGTTGTCTCCTTCACTAGCTGCCTGGCTCGCAGACAGAAGAGGAGCCCAAGGATTTTGCTGTCTTCTGACCAAATCCAGGGCATGTGCTCTCTGAGACCCTTGTTATCGACTCCATGTGATGCTGGTTTTACCTGCCGTATTTCTTCAAGCCTTCGGCTTGACAATGATAAAAAATTTTCCCTGAGCTGAGTTCCCTGTAGAGAAGTTCAGAGTCCTCTCTAGGGTTGATGTAAAAATGAGAACAAGTCTTTGTTTCACTTCCTCATGAATTATTAAGATGACAAGAAATCAGAAAATGGCAGAATAAAAGGAATAAAAATGAACAAGGTCACCAGATGAAGATTTAGGTCAAAGAAGAATATTGTGGGTATAGGGAATATCTGTTCCACTTTAAGGAGAGATGAAAATAGCATACTTCCTAATATTTTTGAAAAACAACACTTCAAATTATCTGAAAATTCTTGAGAAGCCACTGCAACGGTGGCCTTGGTACTCCCACTGCCTGGCAGAAATATTGCTTCCTTGAAAATCCCATTAGGGAAAATATGTTTTCACATGAAATCCAGCTGTTCTTAACTATTCAGAACATAGTTACTAAGAGGCAAATAAGAACATGAAAGAATCTTCTGAAAATATGAGAATATGAAGACCCTTATCAATGGCTATGAATTCATATTGTCCAACACAAGTCAGTTTCTCCAACCTATAGCTGACATATAGTTAGATACATACCCTACAAGTCTATCCAGAGGCTTTGAAGTCATAAACTGCTGTTCATCTTGCTGGAGCATAAGGGGAGAAATAAAAGTTTAAAAGCCAATGTCTGCCTATAATATAACACAGTAAAAATTTGAGCCCAACTTGACTTTGTATTACTAAAGTCAGTATTTCTCAGAAAGAGGTATGACTTTCCTCATAGCCTAGCTGAAAGGGGTCTCTAGAATTCTACAGATCAGGACTTATATGGCCGTGAGAAAATGAAGGAAGCTGATTCTGTAGCTATACCTAAGGGGAATGATGAGAAATTTAAAGACTAGCCATGAGGATGGCAGTGGATGCCAGCTGGCATCCCTCCTAGCTGTCTCCTCACTCTTCTGGGCATAAGCACATGGTGATCAGAGAATGACAGAACTCAGCAGGGATCACGCATCTGCAGGGTTAAGGACATGAAGCACCCTGGATGAGGGCAGCTGCTGTTTATATGACTTCCAAGATGAACTCTTAATTCAGGGAAATCAAGAATCCTTATGTAGAGAGATGCTGGTGAAAATGTTAATATTGGGAGATTTTACATAAAACTCCATAGCACAACCAGCTATTGAAGATCAGAAGGACCAGCAACTCAAGGCTCTCACTCAAGGCTCTCACTCTACAGTAAAAGCATTTATTGTACTAAGTCTTGGCTGGAGACTCCACCTGATCCTGGCTACTTACTGGGCTTGCTTGTCCAGGCTCTGCCTAAGTACCTTTTTCTGTTTCCCTGATAAACATTTCCATGTACTCAATCCTCTATCCCAACACCACAGGAAGTATTTACAAGGCAGCAATTGGACAAGAGATGAAATGCAAGTGCCAGTAAGAGCTAAGATCACTATGTCTGATTAGATGGTACAACCCTGCCACACTATTACTAGAGGTAGATACACCTGCCCAGGGCACTGTCTCTGCATCTACAGTACAGTGTATGGTTCTGTTCCCTCAGAGCCATCACAGCAACACCTCTGCTGTTTTAAGGGAGGAAAAACAGTGTCAACAGTGTCTTCTCTTTTATACACACACACACACACACACACACACACACACACACACACACACACACACACATATATATATATATAAAACCTTCCAGAGACCTGGAGTTAAGAGACGTACCAGTTTTTAAGTGAAATGATTGTGAAAACACAGTTCAGCTACCATAGTTTTTCTGGGAGCAACATGAGAACCAAGAGGAAAAATATGACATTGGAATGTTTACTACACATTTTTGTTCATTTATACAAACATACAACTAAAGGGACAAGTTAAATGTGGAAATTTAAAAAGATAGACATACTGGGCAAAGATCAGTGGCAGAAAGCTTCTCCCCCATGCAATGGTCCCTGTACCTGACCCCCAGAACCACAAAAGAAAAAGTACAGACAAAGATGTTTTCTAAAACTGTCATGGAAAAAATGCATTTACTTAGTATTTATGAAGGAGAAAGATATCCTATGAAATTGATGTGTTTGTTATTTGAATCATGATTATTCTATACGCTCATCTCCTCTTGGCATTTAAATTTTCTCAGTATCAAATGAAAGACTTATTGTTATCACCTAGAGACTATATTTTCTGTTTGCTTGCTTTGCATCTGTCATAGTAAATGCTCACTGAAAGGGCAAAACTGTTAGCATACATATTCATTAGGGTCATATTAATTGCAGTCAACCATATGCATTTATTTTTTAATTATTATGATGTTCTTTCAGTCAATAAGAAAAATCATTGAGTTACATATATATGCTTACTTATTATTAATGTTCAAATCACAGTCAATCTGACTCAGTAATTGAACTTATTAACCTATTCTGGTAAAGTGAAATACTAGCAAATTAGTTAATGTATAGTTTTTAGCAGCAGCAACATAAATTAAAGTCACGTTCTGTGAGTATGCCAATTTTTACTTCGAGTTTATTAACTTAGATTTCAAATATCTTCATATTTCATACCTGAACATGCACACACATGAATGTACACACACATACCCTGGGATGGTTGTCAGAGTTCCAGAGGGTTATTAAAATCACTCTATCACAGGTATTAGAGGCACATTCTGACTCAATAGGGTAGGCAGTTTAATCTTTAAAGGTGAAATACTCGGGAACAAGTTTAAGCATAGATCTGTCTTAGAAACAGAAAAACTTTAAAATTTCATAAAACAGAGAAACCAAAAAGTAGGTCAGTTGTCAGCAATGTATTAATTTTTCAACACAAGAATTTAATTCTCTTACACTCTTTTTTCAGGTTTCCTTTGAAGTTAATAGCAACTAAAATGGAATGAGTTTGAATATAGAATCAGCAGATTCCATTCGTTAATGCAGAGGATTTGGGGTACAAAGGAAATTAATGAGTCCTTTAAACTAACACAATTTTATGTATTGCTTTGAACATGTACTTGCACTGAAAGGCAACATTTGTTCTAAACTGGTAAAAAATAAAAAAACAAGAAAGCCCAGCAAGTAGCAGGGTTTCTGTAGTTCAAAGAAATTCCACAGGGAGCCTGCTTCAAACCACAGAATCCCTGCTCCTCATTACCCATGTCTGGTAGCCCCATTATTTGGCCTAGGGGAGGACAGAGGTACACATAGATGCAGGCTAAGAAGGAAGAGAGCATTCTTACTTTTAAAAGAATATTCAATGGGGAGAGATAACAATATATAAAATATAAAAAATAAAACATTTTCACAATTTTGGTACATATGCACATTATCAGATAATGAAATATTACCTCATTGGGGAGATAGCTTATTTGGCAAAGCGATTGTAGTTCAAGCATGAGGACCTGAGTTCAGATCCCGAGAACTCATGGAGGTGCTAGATATAGGGATCTCTCTATATCTCTATCTCTATCTCTATATCTATACCTATCTATCTATCTATCTATCTATCTATCTATCTATATCTATATCATCTATATCTATATCTATATCTATATCTATATCTATATCTATATCTATATCTATATCTATATCTATATCTATATCTATATCTATATCTATATCTATATCTATATCATATATATATATACATCTATATCTATATCATCTCCAGGGAGGAGACTTGGAATCTCCAGGAAAGCTGGCTAATTAAACTAGCTGTTTCATGGATCAGTAAGCTCTGGGTTTAGAGAGATGCCCTATCTCAATAGATAAGCAGGACTCCACAAACACATGCCACACACATATAAGCATATGTATACTCATGCACACACATATTATAAACATGCAAAATTTCAAAAGATGACCTACTTTAAGCTTGATAAAATCACACATTGCCATCTTTATTTGCAACAGCAAAATCCTTTCACGATTGCTCTTCTAATACGAGTCAAGAAATAATGTATGGGCACTCAATTAGTTGTAAAATACCTCAGTTTGTGGATGTTAGTATGAAATCTTTTGATAGTAAATGTTACTATGAAAATCATTATTTCTGAATGTGACCACTCACTGTGATGTTGCAACTACTTCTTGAAGTTTTAGAACCCAAGGAATATAACAAAGATTGAATGTCTTGAGAGAGTTGTCACCCACCCAAGGTCACTTCCTGTCAATCACTTACAAAGGATGCTGGGTACTGCGAACCTAATTTGCCCATCTGGGGGGAGATCTCCCTGTGAGGCATCTTCTTTTGGTTTTACAAGCAGGTGGACTTAGCCTAAACATAAGCAAGGATGTAGAGCTCTTAAAGACAGCATATGGGAATTGGAGCTGCTGAGTTAGTTTCCTGTCGCTGGAAGACTACACATTGCAAGAATATTGGTCTTTTATATTTAAGCAATGTGATTTTTTTGTCCAATGCAGGGAAGTCACCATTGAGTTTTTTTCTAATTGTAATTGTCTCAGGAATAATAGGAACATGGGAGATCATCAGTCTTGATAATTTCATTCCTCCCACTGACCTAAATTGATTTTCAGGTAATTTCATATCAAATAGAACATTTTTTTCTATAAATAGAGATCTAGCTTGTTTGATGGCATATCTAATCTTTATAGTGCATGGTCAAGCCACCTGCTGACAAAATACCATAATAGTAACGCTTGGGACTCAAGCCACAAAATTCTGATTTAGAATCTTGGATGGAACCCAGGTACCAAATGATTGCTAAAACACCCATGTGAAATGAGGACATAGTCATTGTTGAAATAAACTGTAATCAATGGCTTGCTGCTTGTGTATCTGAGAAATAATCCTGTCTTTCATAGCAATAGAAAAAGAAATTAGTCAGAATCTACCATAAGCCAAAAGTGCATGCCCCCTCTCTGTCATCAATCTGAAATCTCATGCAAACCCTTCCCATAAAGGGACCAAATAGTTGCTGCAGATTCACTGTCCACATGTAAGAGAGCACACCCATCAAAGCTGGGTTGGCCTACCAGCTTGAGGTACACAACAGGTTCACTTGACATAGAGAAAGTCACATGATACCCAACACAGTGTGAGCTATGGATGGTCCAATCAGATCCTGGAGTCCAAAGAATACTTATTAGTCACAGCTGCCTTTCTCTTCCTTGTGTCATTTTGATTCCCTTTTCAGAAATGAGTAGTAGAGGTAAAAAGATATTTTAGTTTTGTTAGTGCTTTTCAGTGAGGGAAAAACAACTGTTCTTATACTCCAGGGCCATGACACCTCTGCATGAGGATCACACAGTTAGCATGGGAGAGGCAAAGATTTAGATGATGCCAAGATGTTAAGGATAACAGGGCCCCTGAAATTGGAGGTAAGGAATATCCTTAAGCCTGTAAGAGAAACTCTGATTTTTTTTTTACTTATCACTGTTTCCTTAAAACCTCATGGCATATTCATATGTGAATAGGTGCCTCTGGTATTACCTCTTTATTTCTTAAAAGAGAAAGAAATGTAAAGGGATTCCTCACTTTTCCTAAAATGTTGGCAGCTCCCAGACACATGCCAACGAAGGCTGAACAAGTCGGTACACCCATCCAGTAAACTTCCGTCTGGATCTCCAGGTGGGCTTTCACATGTCCAAGGAACCCAGCTCCTGCCTCCTCTTGGACAGGAGCGCCATATTCTTTCCTCCTCTTAAGCTCTGTAATAGCTAACACAAAATCTTTCTACATCTTAGCCTCTGTTCTGTGGGCTTCATTCATCAGAATTCATAACACAAGAACACTCACAGTGCACTGGTTGGGAAATCAGAGGTTAAGCACACAGACAGATACTCTTTCCTCTGCTGGCTCCCTTCCTCCACCAGGACTGGATATGACCTAAACTACCTGCTAATCCTCCCTCCTCTTCTCCGCAATAACCAACCATCTGCTTGGGAACTGGACATACTTGAAAGTAGGTAGATGCTGGATTCAGGAAGTTTCTCCAGGAGGCCAGGTTAAAGCTTTCTCCTTTCTGTCCCTTTAAATCCACTCTTAAAGCCAGAAGCAGGGTGTATATGCTATGTTTTGTGATCATTGGCTGAGCTTGTCAGCATCGAGAGCTTTGTGCTCTGAGGAATGTTGACTGATTTTATGTCTTGGTGGAAGGTACCCCACAATGGCCAGTGCTAAAGGAGCTAGGTCTTTGAGATGACTAGGTAAGCCAGACAAAGCACATCAGCAGGATCCCAGTTGATGGTCAGGCCCCATGAACACAGCAACTGTAACAATGCTCATCAGAAGCCATGGAGGCAATGGGAGGGGGTGACCTGTGACCTCAAAGGCAACATGGACCGGAGTCAGAGACAGACTTATCCACTTGGCTCCTTTTGCCAGTTCTCTGGGAGCTGACAGGATATCTCAACGGTTAAAAGTACTTGATACCTGCCTGTTATTTTCTGTTCTGCCCTTTTATTTTAGATGAAATGGTATAGGGTGTTGTCTATACTGCATGTGGTAAGTGACAGTATGAGTTTTCTAATCCACACAGTTCAACAGGTTTGAATGAGCACTATTGTACTTACTGGCATCTGATCTAGATTAAAGAGGGTTATTAGAAATCTAAGAGAAAATATTAAAAAATGCTTTAAGAATATATTAGAGACTCATCCCACAAGGGTGTTGAGATCCCCCATGTCCCATGTAGTTATTGAAAGTTATTTGGCTTCCTTGACATACAGGGATCAAGATTTACTCCAGATTGGTTTTTTGTTTGTCTGTTGTGTGTTTTGTTGTTTTTGTTGTTGTTGTTGTGTGTTTTTGTTTTGTTTTGGTTTTGCCAGTACTTCTTTATAGGTTGGAATATTTTTAGGGGCTAAAAGTGTGACTGTTTAGCTGAGATGTTCCATAAGCAAGATTACAAAAGGGATATATAAGAAACTTCCAATGTGGGTAGTTTCAAAATTTTAAAAGAGATGGATTATAGGATAATGAAAATGGAGGTCCTCAGGTCCTGCACTGGCAGGCTGAGATCAACCACAAAAAATGCAGGAAGAGGCCACAAGATAATAGGGTGTTCATAGAGTCACAGTGGCTAGGGAGTGTCTAAATCTGCAGACTGCTTCCTCTTACTGTTGATAAGAAGGGGGAGGAGACAGGATACAGAAAACCCCTATTTTAGTCTCTATTGGTAAGAGGGACTAACCCCCAAAATCTGGAGCTTTCTTTGTGGTTGCTCATAGTGTCTCGGGTATGCTCTGGAGACGTAAACAGAAAGATCTCAGAGACTTTCTGGTATAATCTTTTGTTTTATAGATTGAAGCATAGGTTTCTCTAGACTGTGTCCTCACATATTGGGGATTAAGAACAATCAAGAAAGTGTCTTTTTTGCATGCTTTCTTGGCTCTAAAGGACAGCCAAACTCGTGAAGAGCACTCTTGACTGCCATGAACCCCTATGCTGATCTCCATCTGGGGACATAATCCTCAGGTTCTCTAGGGCTCTCTTTTCTATGTAAAAAAAAAAAAGTACTACACATGGCTACTGCTAAGATTTTACATCAGGGTCAATATATTGAGATTTTTTTTTTACTGTTTCTCTTGGTTTTTTTTTCCTATCTCAACGTAATGCAAATTATATTAAGAAGATGTCATGTGGTGTTAAAAAGTTTGCTGGGTTCTGAGACAGGTAGGCTTCCTGGTTGTAGTGAGCTCACACACCACTGGAATGAACCTCCAACCCAGGCACAGTTGTGGGAGGAAAAGATTTATTGAAGCTACAGATCCAGGTATCCAGGGGAAGTTCCAAAATGGCAAAAGATGCTGCCCCCTTTCACAGGTCCAAACACAAAGAGAGGGAAAAAACCACCACCAGTACCATACCCACACCAGCAAAACAGGCAAGGGGGAAACGAGAGATTTCCTTCCCCTTTATTTAGCCTTAGAGTGGGGTCTTACAACCCTTTTCCATACTTGTTGGCTTCCTGAATCTGGAATTTTCCTTCCTGCACTGCCCTCCCAGGAAGGGATGTGTGTTTCTATCTCCCTTGAGCTTCATAACATCCTGCCCTCTATTAGAGAGCTGCCTTCCTATAAATAACCTCAGAGACCCACCCAAGATTACTAACAGGTCAAGTTGACAACAAAACATAACCCTCACACTGGGTCTCAGACCCCCCAACTAGGTTGAATTCATGTGTCCTCTAAGACCCTCCCCCTGAGACAGGCTGGCCCCTGGCTCTGAGACAAGGAAAAGGAGAATGGCAGTCCAATGGTTTAATATAAAGAGTGTTTTTGGTTCTCTATACACTTTCTCTCTTGCCTCTCTCCAAGGTCATGAAAACATAGTTGTCACAGTTTTGTTAGACATATATATATATATATATATATATATATATATATATATATTATATATATTATATATATTATATATATTTTATATATTATATATATATTATATATTATATATATATATAAAATCATCCATAAAGGAAAAGAGCCCTTTTAAAATGAAATAGCAACCGGGTTCATCTATGGTTTATGACAGGCTAGAATTCCATGGTGTAGCAATACATAAACAGGTAATCTTAATTTGTTACTTGATTTCAAAAATGCAATTCAGATTCAATGTTTTTTAATTAGCAATTGTTTATGTCAAGGTAGGAATGCAGTTCAGTAATGTTGACATGTCTCATGATAACAGTTACGAAAACTGGTTTTAAAATGTTCAACCAAGATAGCTGTGTTTCTATATCTGTCAGGCTTTTAACTACTGGAGAAGCTGAGTCTCAACAAGGTCAAGATTTATTTTTTAGTTACTGTTTTTTATATAAAATTTCGGTTATATATCATATCTAAGAATCCTAATTCTTCCAAGTCCTTATTACTGGGTTTATCATGTAAGTTATATCCAACTTCAGAGAAGATGGGTCCTCCAATGTATAAATGATATCCTTCTCTGTACCCCAGAGTAGGGTACAGGATATTCAAGCTCCATTGGAGACCCATTCCTTCCCGAAGGAAACTGGTTATCAACCCATTTTTCCTTATCCCAAATAACAAAAATCTAGGTTTACATATGACAGAACCAAGCCAGAAGAGAAAGATCTTATCCTTTAAGTTTTGGCATTACTTAGAGTAACATGGCCCTTTGCTGGCTGAGTTAGGACAGAACTTGTGTAAAGAATAGACATCAGAGGTATTTAGGCTACAGTGAAACTATCAGGTTCCTGGACCATGAGCCCAGGGTAAGTGTGGACCACTCCCATCTCTTGGAGAAGAGTTCCAGGATCATTTTGTCAGACCACACTGAGGACAGCACATCCCTAGGCTGAAGTCACCCTGTTGGACATAGGACCAAGAAGTAGGAAGAGGAAAAGGGAGATCCTCCACTGATATTTCTTGGGGTTTATTTCTTTCTTTCTAGATGGAAACCACAGCACCAAGATTCCTTCCAGTTCTACCCTGGCCTGCCTGCTAAAGAATTAGAACAGCATAGACCCTCAGAGTCTCCAAAGGAAGGCATTAATCTTTTCCACTCATGCCTGACCTGAATTCCCTCAGGGAGACAAAGAAACATGGCCTCATGAGGGGACTTAATTATAATACCATCCTTCAGCTAGACTTATTTTGCAGAAGGAAAGAGAAATGGCATGAGGTCTCCTGGGTCCAACTCTTTTTCTGTCTCAGACCATTCAGAGATGGCCCTGAGTTGTAGGTTAGGCCCTCAGATTCTGGCAGCACTTGGCTCTATCCACAGAAGCCTCCAAAGGCATGGAGATGGAGCCTTATCCCCCCAACCACAAAAAAAAAATCAGGGGAATCACTTGCTAGATCTTTGTAGTTCAGGAACCCTCAGCCACTGAGCCTGAGGCCCTCACATCAGCTACTTGCTCATCCTTGCTGCAATGGTAGATAGATGTTCTAGAATGAACCATATGCCAAACTTCAGCTGTGCTTTTTAAATTTCCATACAGGCTCAATTTAAAAAGGTCAAAAATTTAGACATGTTTTAAATGCTTATTATGTTGGCTTATATCTTTAGCAAATTGCTTGATTTTGGTTTGGTAATATAATACAAGTCTGTTAAAGTGTTTTACTTGTGGTTACAACTATCAGATGCTTGGGATATATGAAATCACCTCAAGGTAATGTTTCAAGGTAGTAGAGATATAAATAAAATAAGTTAAAAGGAAGATGTGTTTTAAGATGAGAAAAGACTTTGTAAGATAAAAGATTGCTCCAGATAAAAGTGTAAATAAAAGGTTAATGAATATTATAAAAAAAGGCTGTGAGAGTTGAATAAAGAGGGTTTGCTGTCTAATGAAAGAATTCACTGTTATTTGTCTCATAATAATTAAGTTTGGGTCCTTCCATGTGTCTCTGTACCCCAGAGCAGGCCTCACAAGAGTGGTGAGACACTTCTCACTTTCCTGGCAGGCTGAAACTATGAAGTTTCCAGATCAAGGGCTCAATTATGCCAAGACACTATAAAATATTTGAGGTTGATTTTGCCAAGGAGGACTGGGGCACTAAGTAGAGAAGGGGTGAGAGCCATTGTCTCCTGCCCATTCCTCGGGACCCTCAAGCAACTTGGGAAATTCTTTACAGTCACAAGGTTCTGTCATTTGTGGTGGTGCATGTCAGCAAGGAATTGCTCGAGACACAAAGGCAGGATCAGAAGTTCAAGGCTAGCCTGCCTCTGGGCATTGATAGAGTAGCTCTGTTAATTCCTAAGGCTACCAAATTAACTCTGGAGAAGGATCTCACTGTGTACCGTCCTCATGATGAGCCAAGTCTATGATCCTCTGTGGTAGTTTTGAATCATATGTTCCCTCATAAACTCTTATGTGCTGAATGCCTTGTTCCCATCTGATGGTAATTTGGGAGTTGGAGCCTTGCCTGGAGGAGGCATGTTGTCAGGGGTAGGCTTTGGGGTGTTATAACCAGCTTCCCCTTGTGATCTTCTCACTCTTCCTCTGCTGTTCTCTAATTGATGTGTCAGAAGAAGTGATGTCTAGCTTTTGCTAATGCTATCCTTTCCCCTGCCATCATGAAGCTTCTCCTTGAGACTGTAAGCCAAAATAAATCCTTTCCACCAGCTGTTTTTTGATCAATGAGAAGGTAACTATGACATCCTCTAGGGAAAATTTTTGGCTAATTGATAATCGCCTCATACGGTATCAGGCAGGCCTCTTGGAGGAACCTGCTATTCAGATAAGAACTTGTGCCCACTAAATCTCGCTACCTTTGAGAAAAAGCATTGAAAACCAAGACTAGGTTATCTGGGGCAATCTGCTTTCTCTGCTTCCAGAAGCAGACTGAACGTTCTACATCTTCTTTTTCTGTTTACAGTTAACAGTTCCTTCATAAGAGAGAGCTGATGGTTCTTACCAGGACACTAGAACTAAGCAAAGATTAGAGAGCTAATATTTGCACAGATTCTAAATATGCCTTCCTGGTTCTCTCTACACAGGATAATCTTTAGAAAGAAGGCATTTCCACAGTATGTCCTTCTACTAAAGAAGTCATAGCAATGCACTGTAATAAAAGGGGCTAGATGACCCCTCAGAGGGAAACAGGTTAGTAGACCATGTCTCCAAGGCTGCTGCTAAGTCTCCTTCCCTCAGGGCTCACCTCACTAGGCCCATCCATCACCACCACTCTCCTCAGAACCATCCACACCCATCATGTTTAATTGCTAACCTTTCACTTAATCTCAAATCCGGAGGAAGCATTTTTCCATAGCACCTCAGCTACAATCCTCAGACGGTAGATCATATGGATCACTCTCCTTGGATATGGTTTCGTAACCCACCCATTGTGTCCTCTGGAATAAACCCCAAAGGAGGTGTGTGACAGAGTAGTCTCATGGGACCCTGCTTTCCGCAGGCTACCAGGCAGAAAGTTTGCTTTTCTTTTTCCAAGCAGCTTAAGTTCACTTTTTTCTCACCCTCTTCTCAATTACTGGACTATTTGTTTCTCCTTCCTTCTCTTCCTTCTTTGTCTCTTTCCCTCCCTTCCTCCTTCCTTCCCTTTCTATACAGTTTAAGAAATGTTCTACAAATATTGTAGATTCTTTTATCCTGGCTTCTGCTTTTTCTTAATCAGTATTTTTGCCTTGGCTGAGAAAGAGAAGAACCCAAAGAAATCTTTCAGGATTTTCTCCCTATTGACATAGTAAAATCCATCCAAACTATATAAAATAGAAGAAAATATGACATCTATTACTGAAGATACTGCTTGCCCTCAAACTTTAATTACACTTTGTTCCAAGGATATGTCTGCATTTGGCAAACACTGCCTTTACATACAGCATTCATGGATCATCACGTTTTATCGTTCTTTCAAATCTCAGTCAGGAAATGTATTGTTTAATAGAAAAATCTATTTTGTTGTTTAAAAATTTTTAAATCAATTGTCGGATTTAGAACCATGTATTTCTGTGTAGTAAGAGAGGTTTATTTTTACACTTAAATTAAAATTCTCATCAGGAATAAAATGAGTGCCGGATTCTGAGGAGGGCATTTTTGAATTATACCAGGCTGATGCATCTTCCCCAGTGCTTAGGTGGTATGGAGCTAAATGCATCAGGGTGTTGGAGGGAAATGAATTATGCAGACCCTATGACAGAGAGCATGTGTAATTTCTTCTTTAAAAACTCCTCAACTCATACTGTTCTGTGATTATGTGCTTGTTATGCAGAGAATAAGTAACCTTCAAATGTCTTAAAACACACATACATATGGATTGCATAAAATTAATATCTTTACCTTTACAGAAATCATTCCGGGAGCCCATTGCCTGTAAAATATATTTAAGACATTTTTTGGCACTGCACTAAACTCTATTTTCAGAGGTTTATAATATGGTCATAAAAATTCATTCCAGGCTAAAATTCCGCACCAAGAAAAATGTGCTTTACACTTGCTAGATAACCGGTTCCTCTTCTTTCATTTTTCATGACTATTTTAAGGAAAGTTTCCACTGAGTGTTTTTCAAAAGTTTAGACATTGGCCAAACTAGCGGCAATCAAAATAACAACTGGAGTTTTCATTTTAATTTTGATTTACTTGCAACTTTACACATATTTCACTTTTCATTTCCCCCTTTGCTTCCAAAATACACAAGGTTACAAAACTTTTCCCCATAAAACTGCAAGTATAAAGACTCTAAAGTAAGACAGCATGGAGCTGTACTCCAGGAAGTCCTAGTAGAGACTGCCTCACTCTGGTAGGCATTATGAAGACAAAGAGTGTTTGTAAAGCCTTAATATTCACACCTAGCAACAGACACCTACGTGTGGCAAAGAAACACTTGGGGATCACATTCAGCAAACCTTCGATGTTACAGGGTCAAAAAGGAAAAATCATCTTCCAGGATTCTATAAGGATCAAAACATGACCGGATCCTTGTCCATGAAATTAAAAGTAGGTATTGCAGTCACCTTTTAATTACAGGGATAAAACACCCAACCCAAAGCAGCTGGTGGAAGAAACGTTTTAATTTGTCTTACACTCTTGAGAACATGCTTCATGATGGTAGGGAGAAAGCATGCATGAGCAGAGGCTGATTGATTGTCACTCAGTTCCAGGTGGAAAGCAGCAAAGTGAGCTCAACTCTGGAAAGGGAGAGCGGACTAGAACGCCCTTAAGCCAACCCCCAAGGACACACTTCGTCCAAGCAAGGTCCCACTTCCCAAACTGCCATCAGCTATGGACCTAGCATTCAAAACAGAGGAGTTTATGGAGGACGTGTGATTCAAACTACCACAGAATATCTTCTAGGGAAGAAATCCCTGCCTAAACACAGAGTCACTTTTAGAATGCAGAAGTTCCCTGGCCCAAGGCTGTCTTTAAAAGCCACTCCATTTGTCTGATCCTAAGAACAAAGCCAGAGATCTGAATGAGGACTCTGTTGTCTTCCACAAGTTTATATCTTGCTCTGGTTTGTTTTTCCAGTTGTTCACTGTCAAAGCCTTCTCGTGTGTGACTCATAGAGAACCCTCTAAAGTCATAGAGAGATACTGTGGTGGTCTTTCTTGGACATCATGTGATGTATAAATGTGTAATTTTAAAGAGTCTTTTCACAGTAATATCTCCGATCCTCCTGTGTTAACTGAGAGAGATTTCAGGAGGAGTTCTCTCACATCAGAGCAATGAAAACGTACAGGATACAAGGAGAAATCCTTCCTGGTTTGTGAACTACTGGTGTTGGAGTATCAGCCTCTTCCTCTCCTTTCAGTGGAGGAAGATGACACAGCACCTTGTGAACTGTGAACTTAGACTCAAAGCATGCAGGGCTGCCTCTCCATTGACAACAGGTTCTTTCCCCTTATCCACCAGACCTGGCAACAGGCCACAGGTAGAACTCCACAATACATATTTGAATATTTCTACTCAACATTAATTTAACAACCAGACTTCAAAAGATTGTGTAGGCAAATATCCCAAGGTTCCTGCTGGCTGATGCATCTTTTTATTTTTTAAGCCCAAGTTAGGTTGTTAATGTTTGCACTTAGGGCTGGTTTAAAGACTTGTTCAGCATGGAAATGCACACTTAAAAAAACATCTCTGTTTTGTTGATGGGGAGATCACATTCAAAAAGAAAAATAAAGAACAGATGCCACTCTGTTTCGACTACTGCTTCATGCTTTTCTTCTCCCTTAAAAAAGCCCATTTTATGTAAACAGCTTTGCTTTCCAGTTACCTTTATGCTAGACAAAGAGGTCATTAATTTTCATGCATCTTTCCTCTTTCCTTAAGGCAGTAAACTCCTGGGTGCCACTTTAACCATATAACACAAGAGAATATTAATTTAAATAATAACAGGAAATTGCTTTGTGTAATCTTCTTGGCAGAGTGGAAAACTCACTGCATTGCAGACTTGAAAGAAAAAAAGAAAGGCCACTGTTTCTGTGTTCATTCTGCCCAAGCTTCTTTGCTAAGGCTGCCTGCATTCACTGAATCAGCTCTGGTATACATGCATCAAGAGCATAATATTTGCACAAATCTCTTTCCACCTCACTCTAAAAGGATACAGTGACTGTCTACACATCTGTATTATGAATTTAAGAAATTAAATACTCTCTCATAGTTATTTTTCACTGAATAATGCATGTTTTAATTCTATTTAGTGTTTGTCTGACAAGAATTTTCCTAGTGGTCAGTAATGGTGGTATGTAAACTCTAAGGCTAATTTTTTCTATAGGTTTTATTTTTTTTTCTCTCATCAGACAATAATTGTTCCCTATGAGTCCTTTGACTTACAGAACGATTTTCTTCATATTAGCAAGTAAATAACAGTAAATTTTGTATTGGTCATTTTAACATCTATGCTCTCTAGAATTTGTTAGAGAATCTCAAATAACTGTTGTAAAAAGTTTGAGCAAAGTCCTTTCTCAGAATGGACTATCAGGTTGTTGACACAAATCACACAGTTCTCACCTCAAAGGGAAAAGGAGATAATTTACTCTGGAGCCAAATATGAGTGATCATAGCTTGGGAACACAGATTTAGCTCACTCAAAATTCTGTATTCCAGTGTGTTAACAATTTCATCAAGTTTTTATCGTTACAGAAAAGAAAGCTATAAACCAAGGCTCTTTTCAAACACATGGATGGAAACATCATCCCAGTGACTTACAGCCAATTGGGGAAATATCTGCTGTTTCAGGTGACATCTGATGATTTTCTTAGCCTGTGGTCTATCAGTACACTCCGGATCACATGACAGTCACAAGGATGTTGTGCCAGGCACAGAGGAGGGCAATAAATGGCTGTTCGTGGTGGGGGAGACTATCCAGAGGCATGGCCAGAAGAACCTGGCTGAATACTAGGCTATCCATGGTCCCTGTCACAAGGACTGATCCAGACGACCCATGGAGGAGGTTATCCAGTGGAGGGGGAAGGGGAGGGCAGCGGGGAATTGGCAATAACAACTCATTGTTTGCCCACTAAATGTTGTAACTCATTATGGACAATAAATTTAAAAAAATAATAATAAATGGATGTTAAGGGGCTAAAGACAGCTCAAGATAATCTGAATCTGCAGCATCTTATTTCGACAATGATAGAAGCCCTATTAGTCAGTCAGCCTTGTGGGATGGGTCCTTCCATGATCTGATTCTCACCCCACAGCAGATTTCCATCCACCCCAAGTCAATCCATTATGACATGTAGCTTTATTGTAAAATTTTTAAAAATATTTTCATACAAATAAATGTATGTGGAGGATACCTCCTCTCCCCTTCCTGTGCCTCTGTTCCATGTCATACAAACATACATGATTGTACGCATCTATGTAAAATCCAGAAACTATGAGTGAGAGAGACATATGACACTTGTCTTTCTTAGCTTGTCATATTCACTCACTATGATGGTCTCCAGTTGCATTTACCTGACATTTCACGTGGATGTGTCCTTGTCTGTCTTTACCTTGCTTACTTGCTCTAAGTGGAACACACCTGGAAGATTCCTGCTTGCTCTTTCACAGCTTGAGCCCTCTCCAAAGGTCTAGGAGCATGTTGTTCTCAGCTCTTCCATCGGTGACACCAGGGTGTGCTGAAGATTTTCCTGTCTGACCTCCTGAGGGCTCACATTTTCTTCTGAG
>PVHP010036161.1:0-17915 GCA_004024765.1 Zapus hudsonius | reverse complement strand
GTTGAAGTTGTATATATCTTCTTGATTTACTTTTGTTCAGTCCTGTGTCTAGGAATTCATCAATTTCTTCTAAATTTCCCAGTTCTTTTGTAAACTCTAAGTTACTCTGAATTTTCAAATCTCATCCTTTCAAACCAAAATTATCTCCCACTGTCCTCCCCAGATAAATATCGCATGTGGACATCTGGACGTCCTTGAATAATGACAGCTTTTATTCATAATCATATCACAACGTGAGGAGACCTATACATTGTGTACAGTAATTAACTGATGACATCATCAGGATTCACTCTGCTGATGGTTAGTGTGAAATCTGTCCCTGACCCACTGCCACTGAATCTGTCTTGAACTCCAGAAAAGTGGGTGCAAATCTTCTCAATCAGGATCTGTGGAGACTGTTCTGGTGTGTGCAAAAGTCAGTACACGTGGGTGTTTTCATCACTATGACAGAGGCTCTGGCTTGACCTGCAGGAGGTGGAGGCTGGTCTCCAGGGGATCTGGACAGAGACAGTGGACTCTGAGTCATTTAAGTATCTCCAGAGGATCCTACATTGATGAGAAAGAAGAACAAACCATGTACAGAGATGGTAATTTTTCCCACAGTTTGTCCTTTTTTGTATTTTTTTTCATGCTGTTATTATTGTGATTTTGATTTACATGTTAAAATTATTCAGTCTTTACAAAGGACCCAAGACTTAAAAGCCACACTCAATAAATTGCCTGCAACATCCCACATTTTGTATGTGACAATCTCTATCAAAGCCCTGGTGTGTGTTCTTTGTGAAATCTCTCTCATTCTCACAGATCTAAAGACACGTGGGCAGAACATACATGGGCAGCAGCAGGACCCAGAGGTCTCTCAGCCACCCCATCCTACTTCCTGAACTCCCCATGCCCTTCTCAGGAACCCCAAATATTAGTCGCCCCAGAAACTGAGCAGGTCACTTTATTCTGAGAAGTCAAACAGGTATCGTGAACCTTCAAAGCAAGGTTGGAGCTCAACTTTATTCTCAGAATTGTAAGCATGAGGCCTCCCTAGGGAACAGTGTTCAAATCCTGTGGAAACAGATGTGGAATGTGCCACGAGGGTGTAGGAAGCCCCTCAGGTGAGCTCAGTGATATAAATACATTCTAGATTTGGAGAACCAGCTGAGATAAAGCCTATCTTGACTACTTTCTGCTGCAGATCTAATTGAAGGCAAGAGAAAAATGGTAAATGTTTATAACTTTGACAATGAATATGAACTAGTTTTTACAACTGGTGACTATTCTCTGTTACTTATTTCTGTATATGGATGTATATATATTCATATGTATGCATGCATATATATGACAGGTGCATTATATCATGCATATGATAATCATATATATGTAACATATATTTAGTAAAACATTTAGGGGCAAAATTTCCTTGAGGTCATTGGACAGAATGAACAAAAGTTGTGCTCTTTTCATTTTGTCATGCACACGTGTGTGTGTGTGTGTGTGTGTGTGTGTGTGTGTGTGTGTGTGTGTGTGGTCTATGCATGTGCATGTGTTCATGGGGTACCCCCCCTGTGCTTGCCTGCAGTGGTAGGAGCAGGTCAGGGTCTCACTCCAATCCTCCTCCTACCTCCATCACTCTTCCTACTGTTCTACTTGAGCTGGAGTCTCTTACTGACCTTGGATCTTGTTGCTTTTTCATGAGCTCTTGTGATTCTCAGGTCTTTGCTCCCCTATAGGAGTGAGGTTCAACATACACGTGGCCAAGTTCAACCGTTAATGTGGCTTCTGGTGATCAAAGTCCACAGGTCTCTCAGGTCTCCTCAGACCCTCATGCTTGCTCAGGAACTGATCTTAAATGCTCAACCATCTTTCTAGCCTCTTAATTTTTTTTAAAGACAGAGTTTTGTTTTATAAAGCTTGTTAAGTAGCTCAGGCTGCCCTCAAACTGAAGGCAAACTTTCTATATTCAGACTCCACCATGCCTAACTTAACAAGGTGTAATTTTACGCTTATTTTTTCTGAATGATTATAGAAAATTCTTCCTGTTCCCACAGCTGTAAGAATTAATGTATATATATTATATATAAAAATATATATATATATATAGTCATCAGATTTCTGTTTTTTTATTGTCCTTAATGAGTTACATTGTTTAGTGGGCCAACAATGAGTTGTTATCCCCAATTCCTCATTGCCCCCCCTCCATCCCCAGTCAGCTGGATATCCTCCTCCATGGGCCGTCAGTATCAGTCTTTGTGGTAGGGGAACATGGATAGCCCAATCTTGAGCTGGGTTCTCATGACCCAAGTGTGTTGTTACTGAGAGGTGCCATGCCTCTGGATAGTCTCCCCCACCAGGGCTCTCAAAATCTTTCCGCCCCCTCTTCCGCTCAGTTCCCTGAGTCGTGGTGGGTGAGTATTAAGGCTGCTTTAATGTTGTGAGCTTAGGGGTTTTTGTGTCGAGAATCGTTGGTTTCTGTCACCCTGGCTTATCCTTTGTTGATTGAATGGCTGTGGCTGTGGGTCCCTTGTTCATCCCGTCATTCTCTGCGGGGTTCCATATGGATCCTCCACGATATGACTATGGTGGCTCCTCTCTTGCCAGGATCTCAGCTTTCTGCCTGCGGTCGGTTGGTAGGGTTAGATGGGCCCCAGCTCTCTCACTGCATCCTGAAAAATACAAACAATCTCCATCGGAGAATGAGATCAGTATCGGTTAACAAATATACACCATACTGGATTACCTAGGTTCTATTTTTAGTAGTCTCCCCATCAGTCGCTCACATAGTGCATCTTTTCTTGGGAGCCCAAGAGTACGGGATCCGGTGCATATTGCCCTGAATATTTTTATTGATTTATTTGCAAAGAGAGGGAGAGGAGAGGGGCGAACCAGGGCCTCTTCTCTCAGTACCTACCACGCTTCTGGCTTTACCTAGGTACTGGGGAATTGAACCCAGGCCTTTAGGCATCGCAAGCAAGTGTCTAAACCACTAAGTAATCTCTCCAGCCCTCGAGTTGTTTTTGTAATGGCAACCCATTTCTCTAATACATGTGTTATATATTAGGGAAAGTTGATTTGTGGGAAAGAAAGGAGTGACTAAGGGTTGTTTTTTATAAGTAAACGGATGTGGGTGTCTTTGTCTTCTGAGTCTACTGGCTCTTTCTTTACACACTGTGAGAAGCAGGTGCACTTAGCTCTCTGTTTTGGATTTATAAGATCCTCTTCTCTACCTGCCCAACCCAAATGCAGGAATCAATAAAATGAGCAGCAACAAATGTGAACTCACTGAAGCAGTCACAAAGCAAAATCGTAATGTTTAACAAAACTCCTTATGGTGTGACAGCTTGGTCAGCATGGGTTTGGGCAGATTTACTTATTTTTCTTATTCATGTCTTTGGACATTGAGAACTTCCTCAATTCACATAGTGTTTGGCTCTCTTCTCTGGTGGTATGTATGTTTGTAAGTGAAATTTGAATCTTATCAGAAATGATTTAATGTTCTAATACCTTCAAATGAATGGATGAAGTTATCTATTTAAGGCAAAATAAAAGGAGAAAGCATATTGATTCAAGCATATTTTTTTCCCATAACATTTCTGGCTAATGTGAAAAATAGTTAACAAGATCATTAAGTAATTTTCTTTGGATATAAGATACCTTGAGTTGCCTTATATCCAGTTGATTAGTGATATATTATACTTTTGAAGCCACCATGTAGGCTTCAACTTGTTAGGTAGCCCAGGCTGGCTTTGAACTCATCTTTGCCTTCTCAGTGTTGGGATTACAGGTGTGTACCATTACTCCTTGCTGTGATATTTTATTTTTCCTTTACTTTGTATATAAAGCTTATAATTTATCTCTTCTATATCCTTTCATGGTTCCC
Organism: Zapus hudsonius; assembly: GCA_004024765.1. Taxonomy (NCBI): domain Eukaryota; kingdom Metazoa; phylum Chordata; class Mammalia; order Rodentia; family Dipodidae; genus Zapus; species Zapus hudsonius. The sequence goes on along the minus strand of PVHP010036161.1, from coordinate 14,047 downwards.
AAACCCGAAGTTTGAGCAGAAACTTTGATTTTTGAAGTTACGTTTTTCTTTTTGGATGTCAAGAATCTATGACTTTATGGTCTGTTGGTCCTTGTGAAAGTATCTGTATGATTTCTTGAAAATTTAGGATAGATGTCTCCCTTTCAAAGGAAGTTTTTCTGTAGATACCTCATCAGTCAGATGATTTTCATGCAGTTTCAAGGTGGCTTTGAGATCCCTCTAGACTGAATTTCTAGAGTACAAGCTGTTCACAGTATTGGTTTACAGCCCTCACTTCTGGAAGAAATCCCTGTGTTCCCTCCTGGCATTTATTTTGTGGTTTGTTACTCAAGAGTACTCTTTCAGTTCCCAGCTACTGTTTGGGGAAGACTTTCCAGTGTCTTTGGTTTACACTTACTCTGCGAGATCAAAGTTTCATTCCGGTCTTAAATGAGCATCTCCTAGGATTCCCACTGAGTGAATTCTGTGCCTCTTTGTGCCTCTCTGGCCCTTGTCTATCCCAGAAAGAGCTCAGGGGTTGAGGTGCGGTTCACTGGCTTCAGGATGAAGCAGTTTAAGAGCTGGGAGATAATAGAAAATTGGTCCAAATGGTTATTTGCTTCCTTTTTATATTTCTTCTTATTTTTCCCTCCCTACCTCCCTTTCTTCTTGAACCAACAACCCTTCCTTCCTTCCTTCCTTCCTTCCTTCCTTCCTTCCTTCCTTTTTTAACCTTTCCTTTCTCTTCCTTTCTCTTTCTCTCTCCCTTTAGCTTACCTCACCTTCCCTTTTTTCTCTTTTTTCTTTCTCTCTTTCTTTCATTACTCTCTCCCTTCCCCTTCCTTCCTTCCTTCCTTCCTCCTTTCTTTCTTTTTCTTTCTTTCCTTCCTTCCTTCCTTCTTTCTTTTTCTTTCTTTCTTTCCTTCCTTCCTTCCTTCCTTCCTTCCTTCCTTCCTTCCTTCCTTCCTTCCTTCCTTCCTTCCTTCCTTTCTCTCTGTTTTATTATTTCTTAGGATTGAGGTAGCTCTCCTATAATTTCTAAAACACTCAATTCACATAAATTTGTTGTTGATTTTAAACTAAGGCTTGCCAGGGCATCCAGTACCTTGTGTTTAACCGTATCTATGTTGATCTTACAGCTTCTATGTTGTATGTTGTCTTGTTTTCCAGTCATTACTTCTACTCTTTGTTTGGCTATTTGTAAAATAGTTTTATTTATTTGCAAGGAGAGAGAGGGAGAGAGAGAGAGAGAGAGGGAGAGAGAATATGAATAGGGCATGCCAGGTCCTCTTGCTGCTGCATATGCCACTTTGAGAACCTGGCTTTATGTGGATGCCAGGAACTTGAACCCCAGGCCATCAGTCTGCAAGCGAGCACCTTAACTTAACATCTGAGCCATCTCTCCATCCCCATGATGGTATTTTTGACTCTTGGTTTATATCAGCTACTCTCACAACCCACAGCCCAGGCCATTTGCTTCCTTATTTGTTGACTCCATTGCATAGCCCCACCCCCAGGCCCAGCCCAGCTGCTCAGAGTTTATACATGAGGTCTGCACAGTGAGAACTGAGCTGCATAACCAGGCAGGGCAGCACGATGGTGTCACAGAGCCTCATCTTCACGTCCCTTCTGCTCTGGGTATCTGGTGAGAATTCAAAACTATTATAATTTCTTTATAGTACTATCTTCATAGAGATAAATGATTATAAAATGCTAGAATATAGGACCATTTCTCGCACTAACCAAATAATATGCTGACATAAAACCATTGCAAAAGAATCTTTGAAAACGATTTTTGTTTATTTATTTGCAAGCAGAGAAAGAAAGGACTTGAAGGAGAATGAGTGCATCAGGGCCTCTTGCCATTCATTGTAAATGGACTCCAGATGTTTGTACCACTTTGTGCATCTGGCTTTACCTGGGAATTAGGGAGTTGAACTTGGATTGACAGGCTTTGCAAGCAAGTGCCTTTAACTGCTAACTCACCTCTCCAGCCCTACACATGGCTTTTTAAATGACAGATTTCAATGCTTATGTCACAAAGTCTATGTGTATAGGTACATATGGTCATTGTATATTCCCTATCGCAGGTGCCTGTGGCAACATCCTGATGACCCAGACTCCAAGCTCCCTGGCTGTGTCAGCAGGCGAGAAGGTCAGCATCAGCTGCAAATCCAGTCAGAGTCTTTTAAGTAGCAACAACCAGAAGAACTACTTGGCCTGGTACCAGCAGAAACCAGGGCAGGGTCCTAAGCTGCTCATCTTCTGGGCATCCACCCGGGCATCTGGGGTCCCTGATCGGTTCACTGGCAGTGGATCTGGGGCAGATTTCACTCTCACCATCAGCAGTGTCCAGGCTGAAGACATGGCAGAGTATTACTGCCAGCAGTATTATAGCCTTCCCCCACAGTGCTTCAGCCTTGAACATAAACTTCCTCTCAGAGTCTCACCGGCTGCTTAGACAGCACACAGCCCTGGGTACTTCCTCCTCTATGCATGACTCATTAAGAGAAAGCCTGAAGGGCTCACCACAGTGCCTCTTAGATCCTTTGGTAGGGAAGGTTCTTAGGGAAAAACCCATAAAGCTCTGTGTTGGGTTTTCTCTTTTTGTCTGTATGCGTGTTTGCATGTATGTATACATGTTAGTATGTATGTGAGCATGCCTGCGTGTGCACATACATGAAGGCCAGAAGTCCACATCAAGTGTCTTCCTTAGTTATTTTGCCCCTTATATTTTGAGACATCGTTGAACCTGGCTAGGGTTTATGAATTCTGCTAGACTAGGTACACATCAAACCTCCCTGCATTGGAATTACTGATCTGTGTTACCACATCCAGCATTTCACATTAATTAATTTCAGGGATCCAAACTCAGGTCCTGTGCAAGCACTTTACCCTCTGAGCTCTCTCCCCAGCCTAGTTTAAATAGTTTATTTGATGTGTGCATATGTTCTTACATATAATTGTATGTGCATATGGACATGCGTGTGCACATATGGAGAGCACAGGACCATGTTCTGGTCAGCCTTTGGCTTCCACCTCGTTTTGAGGCAGGGTCTCTCATTATTGCTCTCTCTCTCTTCTTTTGTCCATGCCTCTCTTCTTGTCTGTCACTGAAGTCACCGAAGCTTGCTACAGCTTCCAGCTTTTTAAAAAAATATATATTTATTGTCCATAATGAGTTACATTATTTAGTGGGCAAACCATGCGTTGTTATCCCGAATTCCCCAATTCCCCCCCTCCCCATCCCTGAGCTTTTATGTGGGGTCTGGGATGTAAACTCAGAGACTCGTGTTTTATCCACTGAGCCATCTTCCATACCATTCATGAAAACTTTTCTTATTGGAAGTTTTCATTTATCTGTGCAATATATTTTGATCATAACTCTCTCCTGTTCTTGTGTCTTCTACTCCTATCCCCTTCATTCAAGGAGAAGGCAGTAAAAAGTGTGGCGCAAGTGTGTTTAAACTATCTTCAATTTTCTCCTCTCCCTCACAGAACACCTTGCTTATAGTTCCTTCAACAATCATAGACCATGCCCTAGAAGACAGGGCCATGACCCCCTTCAAGCTAATATATATATATATTATTATAATATATATATATATTAAAATTTATGTGTCTATGGGTGTGCATTCCATGGCACAGGTGTGGTGGTCAGAAGATAACTTTAAGCTGTTTGTGTTCTCCCTTCTTTTTTGTATCATTTTGAGAACTGATTGCATTCCTGACCTATTACTGTCTTTTGCTCCCCTTCTTCCACTCCTATTTCACTGACACCCTCATATTTCTAAGTAGTCCTTCTTCAGTTTCGTGTCTCCTTTGTTCTGTCCTCCTCCATCCTCTGTGTCAACATGTTAATGGACTCATAATTCTGCAGGTCTTATGGGGGTGATGATAGTCACTGTGAACGTACCCATCAGTTCATGGCCGGATAGCAGTGCCCCAAAGTCCTCTTTCCCTGAGAGTACTTTCCCCACGTCTAAGAATGACGTTTCTTGCTTTTATCTCAGGCTCTGTGCATTCTGAAGGACCTTTATCTTCTTTCTTCCACTCTTCTGCAATATCTCCTCAGCCTTGGAGGGCATGATAGAGATATCTCATTTAGTGTTGAAGTCTCTACTGCCTCTTATTTTCCTCTCTGATGAGTTTTGAGCTGCCCAGTGTCTAACACCTTCTCCAAAGAGAAGCTTCTCTGGTTCACAGCAAGAGTAGCACAAATCATCTTCTTCCCACCATCACCCTGCAATGCTCCCTGAGCCCTCGTGGGTGTGATAGAGATGACTCAGTTCTAAGCACTGGATTTTCTCATCACCTTGGTGAGTCTCGGGTCTCCCCGTTCCCCAAGTATTCAACACCATTGGTAAAAAAGAAGTTGCAGATCTTACAAAGAACTCAAAAAATTAAATAATAAAAAATCCCCTCTCACAAAATGGGGCATTGATCTCAATAGAGATTTCACAGAGGAGGAAACACAAATGGCTAATTCGCATTTAAGAAAGTGTTCATCATCCTTAATCATCAGGGAAATGCAAATCAAAACTGCAATGAGATTCCACCTTACTCAAGTCAGAATGGCAATCATTGAAAAACCAACCAACAATAGATGCTGGTGAGGGTTTGTGAAAAAGGAACCCTCATTCACTGCTGGTGGGATTGCAAACTGGTACAACCACTATGGAAAGCACTGTGGAGGCTCCTGAACTGGCTACATCTTGTGCCATTTATAATCCCTCACCCCATGGATAGATCCAGTATGCCCACTGAGGAGGGCCCCCAGTGGGTTGGGTCAGAGAGGAGGGAAATAGGGGTACCATCACAAGATTTGCTCATACAGTGTATCTAATTATTGACCATAAAGATATTTAAAAACAGAAGCTTCTCTAACCTAAAGTGAAGACAGCATTAACTAATGGGGATAAGCACATACATTTATAATGCAATTTGATGGGTTCAACATATCCATTTAGCTAAAGAACAGTGGTAGCTTTCCTCTGTGGAACTATGTCTCTCCAAGACAGGCTTTTGGTTTGGTTTTCAGTACAGACACAATTTCCCCCTCTCTGAGGGGGTGTCATGTCAGATCAGAGAGCAGTTGGTTAACCCTGTAACTCATGTGCCAATTTGCACTCATGGTAGCATCCTGCCTGATGGTTGATTGCACAGCTTGCAGGATTCACTTCTTATGAAGCCTGGCTATAACTTTTCACCACTAGCAGCACGCATAATACTTTCTAGAACTGGGGCATCTAGTCAGCAGGGAGGAGGCTTCCAGCTTGATTTCTCAGTGTCCTGCTTCAGCAACACGTGATGTCTCAGTGATAGTATCTTACCATCTTTATATAGCGAGTTTATCATGGTCTCAAGCTCCTTCTTACAGGCCCTGCATGTGGCCTGCTCTTGCTGGTGCTCCACCAGATGAATAGCCAGCTGGCTCTGCAGGTGAACTAACTCATGCCCACACTCAGAGCAGATGAGGCTCTCTTCTTTCTCATGGAGCATAATGTGAGCTTTGAGACTGGCCACTTGGGAGAACTTCTTGTTGTATCCAGGACAGACAAGGTCTTCCACATTGTGGGTACATTTATGAAACGTCAGATGGAACTCCACCTTAAATGTTTGGGGGACTGATCACGTTGGTGTGGCTTGTCATTTTGCTGGCACCCCCTCGTGGGTCGCTGAAACTGGGATTCTTTTGGAAAACATGGCAGACAGATTTCACATCTGTGTAGTTGGGGACAGGACATCCCTTTGCTCAATGCCAAAATGCCATCTCTGCCTCCCAAGTGTTGGGATCAAAGGTGTGCACTAGACTTACAGTTTTAAGGGAAATTTTCATCATGGCAGGAGAGCATGGAACAAACAAAGCTGTCACGTATCTGTCTGGAAGTCGTCTGAGTGAGTGAACTCACACTAACTTTTTATAGAAGTAAGTGAATTATAATTTGATTATATACCTGGAGAAGGCATGCTTATACAAGAATTAATTATATAATCTTTGGGCCAGTAAATTTAGAATTATTTTTACATAATATCACTAAAACAATTTATCAAATACTGAAAAAAGGTTCTCATCGAATATTTGGATCTGGGTATTTTTCATCAAGTTCAGTTCTAAAGATTATTGGGTGATTTCAAATAAGTATAGCATGAAAGTTAATAGTTCAGCTGGTAGAGAAATAAAGGCCACACTCACAGTATTTTATTTCCTTGTGTATCAGACACTAAAAGCACTTCAGTAAACACATGGGATGATTACGCTCATGCACCATATGCTCTCATTGCATTTGTATAAACTTTACTCTTGCTGGGAGACTTTGAAGATCTCTTCGCTCAGTCCTGTTTTGGGGTCCACATCCAGATTTGTCTGTCTCCCTTCAGAGGCCCAGCTCACTATTCTTCCAGGCTCTGTGCATCCAAAGGACCCTTTTCTTTTCAGACATGAGCTCAATACCTGCTTCCCAAGGACTGAGCTGACCTCAAGTTTTGTGTAACTTCCACACACGCAGGCATTACCATCACACCTTCTGTTTTATTATCTTGTCATTTTTTGTCTTAGGGTTCTAAGTGTGCTTTCATGATGAGAAGGAAGTTCCGTTGCATTAAATCAGGAAGACCATCCATATTCGGGACTAGAAAGTTACATTGTGAGTTAGTCCAAATGGGAATGTCTGTGTATGCAAATGGAAACCAAAGTATGTTTGTATGTGTGATGAGGTACAGATGTGGTTCTTTGTGAAGATGTGATCGAACCACGAGGAGGACTCAAGACTCTCCTGCCCTCATTTCCTTGATTACGGGATTTTCAGGGATGCACCATGCCTGGCAGAGGTGCGGTTCTTCCAAATGTCATATACAGTCAAGGACACTAACAGCCTTTGGGGGAGCCTCATAGAAAGAATTGTAAGAACAGCAGTGGAGAGAGTATTTGTTTATTATCTGTTTCCTCCTACCCTCAATCCACCTGAAAATAGAAGCTCTATGAGATTTACAAAGACAGTGTGAGCTGTGCAGTTGTAGATATGTTTTTATTGTGTTCAGGAATGATGTATTTGAGGGTTAGCATTATTTCACCTGTCACCTCTAGGAGGGACTGTGGGTACCTTAGGCTTCTTCACAGGCGAACTTAAGAGGACTTCAGAAGTGAAACAAACTTTTTGAAGTACAGAGAAATGACAAGGATGAGTCACATGTAACCACTGACTCACTTTCCACTTAGTTGCTGAGTCTTCTTTGGATGTTTTGAGGTACATGTGTTTTGTCTAAGAGTAGCTCAAGTATATTCTGAAGAGCTGAAGAGTCTTTGAGTTAGAAATCTAAATCTATGAACCTTATCTTTATATGAATACACACCAGAGGCTGATCACACACACATATGTATGTTTCAGTTAAGTTTCAAATTATATGCTGACATATACATTGAGCCTATTACACAAGTAATTTATGGGCTTAGTGGTTAAAGGTTCTTGCTTTGCAAAGCTTACCAGTCCAGTCTCAATTTTCCAGTACACATGTAAAACCAGATGCACAAAACAATGTGTCTGGAGTTCACTTGCAGTGGCAAGAGATTCTGATGCCCCCATATTTTCTCTTTCTTTGATTCCTTCTCTCTGTATCTCAAAAATAAATACATTTAAAAATAATTTATGTTTTCAAATTCAGTGTAACTGGCCACACCTCTTACTGCCTTTGGTATCCCAACCCCAGCATTGCAGGACCTGTGGGGAGCTCACTCTCCAGGTCTGAGGCTTCATCCATAAGACGCAGCCTCAAGCGTCTTATCCTTGCCGTCTCAGTACCCAGTGGAACAACTACTTAGGGACTGGCTAATGGACATAAGTGTGGTACAGAATTCATTCTCACCATCATCAGCATCCAGACTAACGTTTTGACAAGTTCTCACTGTCAACAGAATTGTAAGCCTCCTCCACAACGCTTCAGCCTCCAACACAAATCTCCTTTGGAAGTGAGCCTGTCAATGGGTACTTGAAGCGGCAGCTTCTCTTTCTCCAAATATTCCAGTGTTTTCACTGTGCCAAAAGGGACTGTGTGTCCTGAGTATGGATGAGCAGATTTTTAGGGCCCAGGAGACAATTAATGGGCAAATGTATCTTTTCATCTCCTGTGGAAATTTACAGTTGATGCAAGATATATCATTTAGATAAAATAAAGAGTTTTCTAAATTAGTTTTGTTTACCTTTGAGTCCATGTTTTTGGCCAATGATCTGACAAGTAAAAACGTCATCTTTATGGTTGTGTTCACTAGCAGAAGAATTAATGTGGAAACAGTTATCAATGCTCACTTTACACGAATAACCATACTTGCTTCAAACAGAAAATCTTTGAATGCCAGTAATAATCTATTTTTTCTTTATCCAAGTTCTAACAACCTCCACATTTGATTTTATTTGTATCATTTTGTTCTAAACTACTCACAATACCTATTATGAAACGCGTTACATTAAAAACAGACTTGGGGACTAGAGAGATGGCTCAGTGGTTAAGGCACTTGCCTTTAGTGCCTAAGGCCCCTGGTTCAATTCCCCAGGACCCGAATAAGCCAGACCCACAAGGTGGTGGCCCTGGTGTTCTCTCTCTCTCTCTCTCTCTCTCTCTCTCTCTCTCTCTCTCTCATATGCTTGAAAATAAATAAATAAAATAAAATAAAGATTTAAAAAAGTCTCCTGAGGAATGGAGCAAGCAATGAAAAAAAAAAACAGACTTGGATTAGCCATAAATGTATACTTCAAACTCTAAAGCTTCTACTAACGCAAGCAAAGAAATTTAAGTAATATACTAAGAAAGGAAAGGAATGGAGTCATACAGGATGCTGCTAAAACCACAAGAGACTGTTCAAAAGTCAACACTAGGAACAAAGAAAGAACAGATTGAAAAGAATAATAAGTATGATAGATATGAATTCAACTGTATTAAAAATCATCTTAAATTTAAATGGTGTGTGTGGAGGCACACACATGTGCGCATGAGAGAGAGAGTGAAAGAGAGAGATTAGGAATAAGACTTTCTATAAGAAATCTCACCTTAATCCCAGGACCAGAATTGGGTTACCACTCTCAGTCAGCAGCTGACCAGGGAGATACAAGAGGTCCTCAAAACATTGCTAAGCACTTGGTTACCCATCAGATCTAACAGGTAAGACTATTGCTAAAGTCACCAAGGTTGCTGTCTAAGACAACAGGAGACCACGTGGGAACCGAGAGGAAAGCCAGTCCTCTCCTGGCAAACCACCGTGGTGCTGGAAAGTGCTGTGGGAGATGTTGTGTGATGATGACCACCAACAGCATCTTACTTCCTTGCAAAAAGCTCAACATGACTTGGAAACTCTGCTTCTTAGACAACCGATTTTCTTCCACTCATAGAATTCTATAGTCCAAACCCTCCTCCTTTATAGACACTATCCTCAAACTAGGGGAAAATGCTCCTATAATTTCTTAAGGAGTTCATGGGCACAGATAGCTTTCAGATGAAATATATATCTCACATTTTCCTAAAGTGGAACTTCTGAAAAAAGAGAAGTAGTTCAGGTGGCTCTTTTTCACCCTTCCCAGGTCACATATGCCCTCTCCACCTTAACTAAAGGATGACATTCCTCACACCCACATTCATCTTCCCTAAGGCATCAGGGGAACTTGTCACACATCACACCAGGGTCAATCTTAAAAGTGAATGACTCAAGTGTCTTTCAACAATTCCTAATAACAAGACAAGGTAAGGACACAACAACAACAAAAAAAAAACTGAAAAATTTCCATGATGAATATAGATAAAAAATTCTAAAAATGCTTGTAAGCCAAAAATATATTAAGAAGAGCATTCACTATGATTGTTCTGGGATATATGGTTGGTTCAAATAGACAAATCATAGACAAATCAATATGTCTAATTAGTCACATAAGTAGACATAGGGAAAGAAATCCAATTATCATTTCAATTGATGAAGAAGAGATCTTTGGAAAAGTACAATATCCCTTGATGATAAAATCCCCCAAAGAATTAAGAATAAAAGTATCATATCTCAACATAATAAAGATATTAAATAACAACCAAAGTTGTGCTAGTTGGAGAAATATTAGGAGCATTTCCTGTAAAATCCAAAATTCCAACTTTATTCTTCACAGACCTAGAAAAAACAGCCCCAAGTTTCATTATGTCACCAACAAATAACATGTGAGTTATCATGCATTATTCAATATGGCGAGCACTTAAGAAGCTTATTTTCTGAATCAGAGTCAAAGTGGAATTCCCTATGTGCTCTTCAGCTTTCTGTCACTATAAAATCATGTGTGAAATAATCAACTTATAAAGAAAAAACATCCAGCAAGTCAAGAAATGCTCATCCGTTGGGCTGGAGAGATGGCTCAGAGGTTAAGGCACTTGCCTCTAGTGCCTAAGGCCCTGGGTTCAATTCCCCAGGTCCCACATAAGCCACACCCACAAGGGTGGCCCTGGTGTGTTCTCTCTCTCTCTCTCTGATTGAAAATGAATAAATAAAATATTTTTTTTAAAAAAAGAAATGCTCTTCCGTGCAATAGTGGCACTAAACTGAGGAGGGTAATCAATGGCTTACTTATTGGCTAAGAGGTCTGAGCAGAAAGAACCCAAGCAAAGTGGCTTGTGGAGGAATGGGTTTATTTGGCTATGGACTCGAGGGGAGACTCCATCCTGGCAGGGAAAATGATAGCATGAGCAGAGGGGTAGACATCACCTCCACCACAGCACTGCAAACAGTGGCAGGAAGGTGTGCCAAATACTGGCAAGGGGGAGCTGGTTTATAACCCCATAAGCCCACCTCCAACAACACAGCTCCATCAAGGTTGTAAAATCCAAACTGCCATCAGCTGAGGGTTGATCAATCAGACCACATTCATTTGTTTGTGGGGGACACCTGGATCAAACCATGATACCACCTTTCAATCTTTTGGGGAAAAAAAATCTCACTTTCTCTTCTAGACAAGAATCACGATGTGAAGTGCATTGTTGTTATAAGATAAAATATTTTATGTTTTTGTTTGATATAAAGGAACCAAAGCTTTCCTGAAATAACTTACCCCCTTTAGAGTAGAGTCACTGGAGTACTGCACTGTCCCACACTCACCTCAAAAAGACCAGGAGGTAAAGATTTAACAGAGCAGGAGAAAATGCCCTACTGTCTGCTTGGGCTAGGGCATGTTTTGCTAACCTCAAGTCCCAGTGCATAAACCAAGAGCAGGTGGCCTTGAGCACCAGCCCCAGCTTTGCTGAGCTGATTTGCATGTTGAGTCATCAGCATATGGTCCAAGCTTCTCAAAGCATCTTTAAAAGCAGCTTGTCAGTGTTCCAAGAAGCGGTCTCTAGTGCAGCTCTCAGAGATGGGGTCAGCTGCTCCCCTGCTCTGGCTGCTGCTGCTCTGGGGTCCAGGTGAGAGTGGACAGAGAAGTGTCCCCTGCCTTCACTGTGTCCTCACTGCTTTCCCTCTTGATCACAGGAAATCTAGCATTTGCCATGGTTTTAACTCTCTCAATTACTCTTCCTTTTCTGGTTTCTGGGGGGGCTGCACAAGTATGGTTTTACTGATCACATGTGATGACCCACATGTGGGAGCTTTCAGTACATGTGTGACAGTCATATGTGTGTGTTCCTCGTTCCAGGCTCCATGGCGGACATCGTGCTGACCCAGTCTCCAGCTTCTCTGGCCGTGTCTCTAGGGGAGACGGTCTCCATCTCCTGCAGCACCAGCCAGAGTGTAACTGGCTCCTATGGCGATTATTTGCACTGGTATCAACAGAAACCAGGACAGCCTCCCAAACTCCTGATCTATAGAGCATCTAATCTAGAGTCTGGGGTCCCAGCCAGGTTCAGTGGCCGTGGGTCAGGGACAGATTTCACCCTCACCATCCATCCTGTGGAGGCTGATGATGCTGCAGACTATTTCTGTCAGCAGAGTAAGAAAGGTCCTCCCACAGTGCTCTAGGGCTGAACAAAAACCTCCTGGGGCTGCTGCTCACTGGGGATCAGCCTCTCAGCTGTCTTCTCCCCACACCAATCAGCCCTCTTCTCTAGGCTTCCTTGGAAAATAGAGTCAAAGCATGAAGCACAAAGTTCTTAAATTGATACATGTAAATGTACCAATCTAGATTTTATAATTTCATATTTCCCTTCCTACATGAAGACTTCACTGCTACTATTTCTCAAAGCATTTTATCTCGACAGTAGTCTCAGGCTTACAAAACAATTTAAAACCTATAAAAAGCTTTCCTCCATTATTTAAGATAAAAGGAACTTTGAACAGTTGACTGTTGGTTGTTAAAATACAGGCTTCATTCTCACCCTGATGTTTTACTTTTCCACATCTATGTGCTTGAGCTTGTAAATCTCCCAAACTTGTTTAAAAATGTAAGAATGGTGATGTAGTTTTTTTTTTCTTTTTGCTTCTTTGATTCAGATGTCTATATCTCTGTATCCATCCCAAAAGTAAGTCCTTCATTTTAGATTTATTACTTGTTCTTTTCTCCTATCCAATATCCATATCTTTTTTAGATACTTCCCATGTTTGTGGCCTGAGTCTTCTCTTATCTTTTTCTATTTTCTTTCTCTTTTTGTATTGTTTTATATATATATATATATATATATATATATATATATATATATATATATATGATCTTTACATATCTCAAACTTCTCTGAAACTCGCTGTGTAACTTGACTTGGCCTTGAACTCACACACCATCTTCCTTTTGCTCCTTAATGCTAGAATTATATATGTAAGGAAATTGAGGCAGAAGGTACAATGGGCTTGAGCACGCTCAGACAAGGATTTCTTTATTCAGCAACGAGTGGAGTGGACCGACTTCTCTCGGGTCTGAAGTCATGTCTTTGTGGAAAAGTTCTCAGGAGGCTCTTTAAAGACTGTCGATAAATATTTTCTGGGTCTGGGCCTCCTTAGGAGACTGTCTATCGAGAGACAATAGGTGACCATATAAATGTGGATTGGGCTGGCTGGAGAGCTCTTTTCAAAATGGGCTTATCAGAAGTAGGATCCTTCAGATATGTAAAACATTCTCCCAGGTGTTTTGAGGTGTTATCTTGGATAAGATCCTACGTAAAAACGTTTTCCTAGGCTCAGATAGACCAGTATCTTCCCTTCAATATACATGTGTCACAATGCCTAGCTTGTTTTGGTAGACATAGGATTTATTGCACATACCCTTGAATTTCATCAGGATATGTCTTTTATAATTTATTTATTTGCACACGGGTGCAAGGTTTCTTGCTGTTGCCAACAAGTGCCAGCATTTGCACCACTTTTTGATAACAGACATCCTCAGTGAGGTGACATGGAATCTCCACACAGCTTTAATTTGCATTTTTCATAACTAGAGATACTGAGCATTTTTATATGGTAATTGATCACTTGTACTGAATCTTTTTTTAAATTTTAAAGTTTATTTTTTATTTGTATTTGATGATTTCATACATGAATATGTTTTACTACATCATATTCACCCTCCAACTATTCTGTCCTCTGAGTTTATATTTTTTATTTTAGTGGCCCAATGAATTAGGTTTGCTTACATATGTTTGGGTGGGAAATTGTTTACTGGAGCATAGATGATTTACTATTGGCTACAGCACTAAAGAAAATGTCTCCTTCTCCCCCAGAACCCATTAACTACCATAGCTCCTCATGGAGAGGTGCGCTTCATGATAGCTCACCCCTCACTTCTGTTAAGTGCACTCATGTCCTCAGGGAGAACTTGGGGCTCATGAAGACATCTAAGTCTACACACCATGACAATGGACCCCATCTGGTACATGTCTTGTGTCTTCATGGCGATCATGAATGCAACAGTCATGTTATGTCCAGGACAAAGCTCACACATTCCTCCCCTGCCTCCAGCTTTTACTTTCTTTCTGCCTCTCTTCTGGAATGTTCCCTGAGCCTTGGAGGGCGTGATGCAGATGTTCCATTGAGGGAGGAGCATTCAACAGTCATTTACTCTCAACACTGTGACCAGGTAGGAGTCTCTGCAGTGACCATCACCTACCACAAAAAGAAACTCTGACTAAG
>PVHP010036160.1:0-18083 GCA_004024765.1 Zapus hudsonius | reverse complement strand
AGATAGATAGATAGATAGATAGATAGATAGATAGATAGATAGATAGATAGATAGAAGATAGATAGATAAAGAGAGAGAGACCTAAGGCTGGCTCCTACAGGAACAGAAAACAGGAATGCATGTTTTCTTCCGCCAGTCGTCTCTCTGAAGCCCCCCCACCCTGAGCTCAGCTGTGAGTTCCCATGCTTGGGGGACCCTGTGGTTCTATCGTGGAAGGTTTGCAATGTGTTTTCATACCAGCAAAGGATTGCTGTGACCAAGGCAGCTCTGTTCCTGCAAAGTGGGAGTGACGTCAGAGTTTAAAGTCAAACCAGGCTGGAGGATGCTAACCTGTGTGAGCGCAGCCTCTCCTGAGGCACAAGGTGGGAGTCATGGTCAGGAGAAAATGAAAAGGGCTCTCAGGCAAGAAGTGTGGGTTCCCATCTAGGTGTGGTGGCACATACCTACCCATAATTGCAGCACTTGGGCAGCTAAGGCAGGAGGTGGAGTTTGTGGCTAGCCTAGGCTACTTTATGAGTTCAAGACCAACTACAGAATGGACTATATCATGAGATCTTGTCTCAAATAAAACAACAAAACAAAAACAGAAGAGTGAGTTCCTACATAGTTGGTTTCTCTCAGCACGAGTGCCCACAGGCATTATTTTCATTTCTTTTTTTAATATTTTATTTATTTATTTATTTGAGAGAGAGAAAGAGAGAGGCAGACAGAGAGAGAATAGTCACGCCAGGGCCTCCAACCACTGCTGCAAATGAATTCCAGACATATACGCCCTTTTGTGCATCTGGCTATACATGGGCACTGGGGAATCGAACTCAGGTCCTTCTGCATTGCAGACAAACGCCTTAACCGCTAAGCCATCTCTTAGCCCTATTTTAATTTCTTTTCACCATTTTTTGACACAGAGTGTCATGTTAGCACAGGCTGGCCTCACAATCCTTATGCAGCTAAGACTGACTTCAAACTCCTGATCCTCCTGCCTCCACCTCCTGAGTGCTGGGATCGTAGGCAGGAACAGCCATGCCTAGCTAATGGTTGACATCACAGAGGCCCGTTTTATCAACCAGAGAATGAAATAAGGGCGATGCTGCTTTCAGCAAATGTTTCACGTCATCAGAGCAAGATGGAGGCACGTGACCAGGTGGAGCCTGTTCAGTTGCTTTTACGGGAGAGGAAGGAAGGAAGGAAACTGGGAAGTACAACTGTGAGAACTTCTAGAGATGTGCATACCAGGGCTTCTTGCCGTGCCGCACAAGGCTTGTGGTCCCAAATCTGGTTGATTGTCTACCAAGGAAGCCTGAAATTCCATTGATAGAAATGGAATCATGAGCAATAAGAAAAGCTCTGGGGAAATTAGCATTAAGGGTGAAAGTTCACATGGGGCCATGAGCACAGACTCATGTCTGGACTTCCTCTCACTAGGCCCCCATCAGTGCTTATAGGCTCCAACAGGCTTGGGTCCAAGCCTTCAGACATGAGCTGAGAAGATGATGGCAGTACTCAGCTTTCCATGACTGTGACAAAAGGCCTGGCACAGTCAAATTAAAGGAAGGAAAAGTAGGTTTGGGCGATGGGTATAACGCTTGCAGCACAAGCATGAGAACCTGTATTCAGAGCCCTAACACATACATAAAGCTGGGTGTGGTGGCACCTGCCTGTGATCTCTGCACTGGAGAGGCCAAGAAGGGAATCCCTGGCACTCACTGGCTAGCTAGTCTAACCAAATCAGTGAGCTCCAAGTTTAATGAGAGACGCTGCCTTAAGAAGGGAGAAAGCAACTAAGAAAGACAGCCGACATCAACCTCTAGCCTATGCACACATGTGTACCTACAGCACCTGTGAACACACACAAATAAACTCTTGGTTGCAGAGATTTCAGGCCACAGTGACTAGGCCAAGTTACTTCAGGCCTGTGGTGGTGTAGCCCATGATGGCAGGAGCAGGTGGTGGAGGAGGCCTGTTTACTTGGAGAGGGCAAGAAGCAAAGGAGAGACAATATCCCCTTCAAGGTAATGCCCGGACTTCCTCTCACTATGCCCGGATCAATGCTTATAGGCTCCAACAGACTTGGGTCCAAGCCTTCAACACATGGGGCTCTAGGGGGACGTTTGTCCAAACTTCAGCAGTGGACTTGAGGATCCATTCTGGGGCAAACTGTGTCTTTACAAAGGCGTTTTGACTTGTCTGGAACTCCCTTGTGTAGTTGGCTCTGAGTGTGTATGTGTGTGTGTGTGTGTGTGTGTGTGTGTGTGCTGGGCCCTGCACTTGCTGAACATGCACTTACCACCAAGCTATGCCCAGCCCTGCAGCTCATCTCAATTCCTCACATGGGGCCACCTTGACACATGCTCCCACTCTCATAGGCTGATAAGGTACAAAATCACAGGCACAATCATGGAGCTAACAGGACCATAGTGGCTCCTCAACATGCATTGGCCATTACCATTGCTCTTGGTTGCCCACTGGGTAACCAAGCAGACAGTGTGGTTCTATTTCTGAAGACACCACACACTTCAGTTGCAGGTAGTAAAGAAGCCAAGCTGGAACTGAGCTGGAAGCGTACCCTTCCCAGCTGGTTTGCTTCAAGTCAAAGGGTGTCATTCATGCAAGCTGCTCGGGCAGAAGAGGTATTGAGCATCTACCCAGCTGTGGACCCTGCGTACTTCAAAACCAACCTGCAAGGCAAGATGTGTCCACTGGTGCAACAGTGGCAGGAGAGTTACAGGAGACACTGCTTGCTTTATGATTGGATTTGAGGTGTGCTCTGCAGGAGGGAAATCATGCCTGGTAAATCTGTAAATCTGGCCAAAAAAATCTGTGGCCAGGGACACCTAGGCCCTAGGAGGGAAACCCAGTACTGTGGAAAGTATGTCAAAGTACCTTCTAAATATCCATGTTTGGTCCCATCGGTTGATACTACTCAGAGCCTTCAACACAGAAGTTTCTTCATGCAAAGGGGAGAGGTGATTACAGAGATCCACAGATGACAGTTGCCAAGAATAAACCACTAGTTGTGCTCAGCCCTCACCGTGACATCTAAACCAAACCCTACAAGGCTCCGGGGAACTCCTGAAAGAGAGCAGGAGGATGGGAAGTTGGGCTGTGGAATGCAAGCTTCTGGATATGACAGGTCCACTACCCTCATGGCCTCACAGCTGATGCGGATTCCTGTACATGACTGAAGCTGTCCACATGTCGTCATAGATGAGGAGGGGTCCATGAGACCCCATACCTTCCAGAGTGAATTGTGGAAACTGGTAATAACAGGGAGAGGTGGTGTCCTTTGGTGGTGTGGCCACTGGAGAATTGTTCAGCTTTCTTTTGTGTACGTTTCTCTTTTGATGTGGTTAGACTCCATTATCCCTTCATTTGAAAAACAAGAGAGACGATTTTTTTTATAATTTTTTTTTGTGTATTTTGGGAGGCTTTCATGCCCAGGGCCAGCTCTGTCATTGGCTCTTCTGGGAAGAATTGCTAAACGCATTGTTCCACCAAGGCTGCGGCAGTGACTTTGAACACAATAGTTACCAGGTTAAGGAGCCAAGGCCGGGCAGCCACCTCCCTGCCCCATTGTTGGCTCCTGCGCTTCTGTGAGGAGGAGCCCACATCTCAGGGCTTTGAAGTCAGGTTCAGTCAATGCTCAACACCATGGGCTTGGGGGTAAGGGGGAGAGGGAAGGATGGGCCAAAATGTTCTAAATCAAAATGAGCTCTCAGAAATACACCAAGAAGAGCTGGAAACCACAAGCTGAAGGCTGGCAGGGTAACAAGTAAGCAAACTGAGGCTCAGGCAGGGTATTCAGAATAGAAATTTAGCCAATGGTCAGCCTCCAGCCTTAGGTGAGGCAACACTTTCTTCTCTTCTACTTCAGCTCTTACAAAAGAGTCCTAGCTGACCTTTGTTCCTAGGGCAGCAGGAGTCAGGGTCACCTTTTAGATGACAACAAGAAGAATCCATCACTGCAGTGTAGCAGGGGGCTAGGCCCTGGGTTAGCAGGGCCTTGGCAAGAAGTCTTAGGCGTGCATTTTAGTTTTGGAAAATCTTTAATTCTTTCCAGTGACAATTCAGCAGCAATGTTTTTGATGCTCTTGTATATAAATAGGAGGAAAGATGGTAAACATCAATGATACCTGGAGCCTCTCAAGGAATTCACAGAGATCCAAGCCATGTGCCTATGCACTACAATAAGCATTCATATATGTGAAACACCACTGTAGGAGCTTTAAGTAAGTTTCTCGGTTAATCTCTGGAATTGTGTGTCTGTGTGTGTTCGTGTTTATGTGTGCACAAGTCTACATGGACATATGAACATATACCTGTGGAGGCCAGAGGATACCTTGGTGTCATTCCTTAGAAAGCTACACAGACTTTTGTAAGAGCTGGTTACTCATTTTTTTAGCCAATAACCAAATATGCTAGGCTGGCCAGCCAGAGAATCCCAGAGATCCCCCTGTCTCTGCCTCCCCAGCACAGAGATTGCAAGCATGGGCTACCTTGCTTGGCTGTTTTTTAACATATGGTTTCTGAGGATCAGACTCAGGCCCTTGTGCTCGTACAGCAAGAACTCTACCCACTGAGATATCTCCCAAGTTTTCTTATATACATTTTTTGGCTTTATTTAGCACTATGAAAAAACTAAATTATGAAATTTTCAAGAAAATAGATGAACCTAGAAAGAATCATATAAAGTGAAGTGACTAACAATCAGAAAGACCAAAATTGCATGTTCTCTCTGCTATGCGGGTCTTAGCTTGTAATATCTATAAGTCTGTATATGTAGGAGGGTAAATGTGAACAAAACCTTTAAAGGTAGGGCTGGAGAGATGGCTCAGCGGTTAAGGCACTTGCCTCCAGTGCCTAAGGCCCAGGGTTCAATTCCCCAGGACCCACATAAGCCAGACCCACAAGGTGGTGGCCCTGGTGTACTCTCTCTCTCTCTCTCTCTCTCTCTCTCTCTCTCTCTCTCTCTCTCTCTCTCTCTCTCTCTCTCTCTCTCCTTGAAAATGAATAAATAAAATATTTTTTTAAAAAACCTTTAAAGGTAAAACCAAAAGTGGATCTAAAGAGATGAGCTGGAAGGGGGGTGAGGGAAGGGCCAAAGGACACATGTCACATATAAACAGGAGGGAAGATATTTGGGGGAGAATTTAAGGGAAGGGAAAGAAATCAACAAAAATGAATTGTATTTGAAAATGCCAAAATAAAGGATACCTAAGTTTCTGTATGCCAATCAAAAAATATATACAGATAAATAGTTAAATAAACCATATAAACAAACTACATGAAATTGTTTTGAGGTGGGTCTCTGGACATAGTTCAAGTTGATCTCGAATTTTCCATCCTCTTGCCTCAGGCTACTCCCAAGCATCAGGATTACACACATGTGCCGCCATACCTAGAGGAACAAGATTTTTAACAGGCTAAATCTCTATTTCATCTAAAGCAATCATAGTGATGTTATGGGTATTTTTCTTCTTTTGGACACATATTTAGCAATCCTAAATAACACAACAGTTAACAATTTGCCTCTTCTTTGTTTGCATCACACTTCCAGCAGCTATGATGTTTTATATCATTTTTATAGTTATTACTGTAACATGATGGCAACTCTGGTTTGAAAATGTGTCCCAAGGAATGGGGAGATAGCTCAGTCAGTACAGCGCTTACAAGCATGGCTTAAAAAAAACAAAACTTTTATTGTTATTAATTAGGTACATTGTATAAGCAAGTCTTATGATGGTACCCCCATTTCCCTCCTCCCTGTCTCCAACCCACTGGGGACCCTCCTCAGTGGGATTGCTGGACTGGTTCATAGGATAGAAGGTTATGAATTATACAAACTGTAGCCAGGTTTTCTTTTCCCCTTGGTGTGTTGTTGAAGGGGGCCCCTACCATGGCTCTTACAATCTTTCTTCCCCCTCTTTCACAAAATTCCCTGTGTTGTTGAGGGTGAGTTTTGCTGTTGAGCTCTTAAGAGTCTCTGGATTTCTGCTTTGGAATGAGTTGGGTGTCCTCGGTGTCTGTCTCCATTACCCTTTCATATTATCTGACTTGCTGTGGAGGCAGCTCTCTTGCTCATCTCGCCACTTCCTCAAAGGTTTCACTTGGGCCCTAGATGATGAGGTAGGAGTGGTTCATCTCCTGCCTGGGTGTCACCATCATCTCAGGTCCTATTGGTGGAATTAAGTTGTCCATAGTTCTTCTGCCTTCTGAAAAATGCAAACAGAATCTCCAATGGAGAGTGAGATCAGTATAGGTTAAATGAGACAAGCATTATTAATCTGGTGAGATTCAAATGGGTGTAGCCTCTCTGTAGATCTCTGGTTAGTGGGATCTTCCCCTTGGAATCCGGGTTCTTAGTCTCCATAAGAATTTGTCTTGGATCCCAGTTCAAGTTAAGGGTTCCTGGACACTGAGCGGATCTCTTAGCCAATCAGTAAGCCATTGATTACTCATCTAGGTTTAGCACCACTATTGCACAGATGAGCATTTCTTGGCTTGCTGGTCTCTGCTGTATAGTGTCCTCAGCATTATCATAGCATTGGTTGGTATTGTATATCAATGTCCCCTGCTTTCTCTGAATATCATTGGCCATTTTCCCCTGGCAGCTCATGTAATGCCTTCCAGCACTACCATTTGGGAGCTGGTTACTTACTTGGATCCAGCAGGGAGTTTATGTGGCCTTTTGAGGCTGAAAATACATTACCACTGGTCACTCAATGTGAACTTAAGAAATCCACTGCAGACAAACACCAGAGCTTTAGATGATAGGAGAACAGGAAGTGGGAGAGCAGTAGGGGATGACTCCTGTGTGGTTTTTTTCTTGGAGGTCCTTGAAGCCGCATTACATTCTGTGAAGGTGAGTTGGCCAAAGCCAGCTGAGCTCCTGCTGAAAATCAAAGGGTGGCAGGGTCTTTCCTGATTGTTCCTTGGAGTTCTCATAAATTTCTTGGTCTCCCTGCACCTCAAAGTAAAAACAGAAATGAAATATATTACAAAAGTGCTAAGATAATCAAGATTTCACCAATAAATGGATCAGGGTGACCTTCTGGGGCTGGGCTGGGGACAGAGCCATGCCCCAATTTGTAGCTGTAACAATGGGACTTTTTACAGAGTGTGAGTGAAGCACACAGCTTGGAGAACCGACAACATGCTGAGCCCAGAACATGAGTTGATCAGATGCTCTCATGGGATGGCAGGCTAGGCCCTCCTTGCTGTCTCAACCCTTGCATGAACTCTGGAAACAAGAAACAAAGCAGTTTTAGCTTTCTCTCAAATAGGTCCCTGGGATGACAGGTACCACCTATCGTGGCCCTAAGAATGTCAGAATGCTGCCTGGCCAATTCTAGAAAGAAAACTGGATCTCAGCCAGTAGGGAAGTTTAACATGAGACATGGCCAGCAAAACAGCAAGGAGGAAGGGCCAAGACCCCTTACCTGGTTACCCACCCACAAGGAGAAGAAAGGCCAGAGAGGAAGCCCGGCCATTGTTCTGCAGAATGTTAGGCCTAGATAATTAACCACAGAGCCCAATTAGCTCCTTCGGGAACAAAGGGGCCATATGGACAGAGTGAGAAGAACAAAGCATTCTCCTGGGACTGAAGCTCATTCTCTAGGTGGGACTCTGGACTCTTGGAAACCAACCAGAGAGGGGGCTGCACCCTGGGGACTATGAGGAGCCTCCTGGGCAATGCTTTCAAAAACTATTCCAGGGGTTCTCTGCAGCACTCTTCATGAGGACGGTCACAGAGAACTGCACACATCACCACACCAGCATCCTGCCATGTCACACACTTGTCATCACGGATCATGACACCTGTCATCAAGGATCGATGATTCTCAAGATGGCTGTGCCTTCTAGAGTAATGCCAGTGATGCCCAGAGATATAGCAGGGTTACCTGGCTAGCCTCTGGAGTCAGGGAAGACAATTCAACACACAATTCTCGTCTTTCCACATGACTTCTTCAGACCTGATTCTAAATCCAGATTACTGTTATTACCAGCTCCAAAGACCACAGGACTACATGCTAAGTGGTGTAATCACACAGCTTCTGAGTTTAGTTCCAAGTTCCCCCTATTTTCCAGCTGTGTGATGCTAAGCTGGATGGTCAGTCTCTCTGGGCTTCAGTATCCTTCTGGGTAAAGTCGGGATCATCACACAAATGTGGATGGGTTGGGGCCCTGAGTCATATCAAGTATGCTGGGCTTTGTTCTTGACTCCGGGTTTCCAAAGCATTTTGGCAATGTTATTCAAAGGCACTTTTGTCTGGCCTTGTCCAGTCATTAAATAAGGATTCAGACTCGTCAAATCTCCCCTTTT
Source organism: Zapus hudsonius (assembly GCA_004024765.1). Classification (NCBI taxonomy): domain Eukaryota; kingdom Metazoa; phylum Chordata; class Mammalia; order Rodentia; family Dipodidae; genus Zapus; species Zapus hudsonius. Next base: position 9,763 of record PVHP010036160.1, on the reverse strand, counting down.
CACTTATTTCCCAGTCTCCCCAGGCGACCAACTTTTGGACTCACTGAAGATCATTGAGGGTAATTGCTAACATGGTCCCGCCGCCTGGCGTCCAGGCTACCCGCCAGCTCCCGCAAAGGAGCAAAGCCTGTGACCTCCTCCTCCATTGGCTTGGTGTCAACCCTGCTGTACAGTGCCTTTGTTCCATTTGGGGATCTGCTTTGAAATGTAGATGCTTCTGATAAACCCTTTGTGTACTGGGTCTTTACTTCCCCATGCAAGCCTCTCACTCTGGTTCCCTTATCCCTGAGCTAGACTGGGGACCTTGGTTCCCAGCCCTGCTTCCTCCCTTTCATCTGGCTGGTGTCTGCTGAGCTCTGCTCTGCAGCTCCCAGTGCACAGAGGGGATTCCTACTGTATGGTTCAGAGGAGCAACTCAAATTCTCAGTCCCAAACCAGAGAGGAGCCTTAGAATACAGAGGTCTGATCTCTGCCCCCAGGAGGAGAATCCCCTCCAAAGCAGCTGACCAGTGCTCCCAGTATCCAAGGCACAGTGGTTTTTCAAGAGATTCAAAAACAAGCACACTTTCCAGAAACTCTTACTCCAGTGAGGGATGCGAACATGAAATGTATTCACTCAGTTACACAGGAACATATCCACTCAGCACAGTGATGGAGCCCTTGGAAGGCCGTGTTTATACAGCCTTTGTTGCAATGTGTCCGAGATAGGGGCCTCCTTACAAGGGATGCGGCTCTATTATCAGTGCTCTGTAACTGCTAAAACAGTCTTCCTGATTGTGAGCAAACCTGCTGCCTTCTTCCTCCTCCTCTTTATTGGATTGAGAGTTTAAGCCCCAGTTGATCTAATAGCAGATTCCATTCTTATCTGCTGTCGGAATTGAGACAATCTTTCATCCTCTCTTAGCCTCAGGATGCTCAGCTGAGAGGTGAGGGTGGCCGTATCCACCTGTGAATATTATATTCTATGAGGGATGTGTTTTACTCTACATGGCGGTTGGCCTATGTCTCCGTACAGGAATTTTCTTCTTTAGGCTCTAAACTAAGCGTTTATATGACTGGTTCTTCACTTCCCCTTTTCAGCCTCTTGCCCCCACCAGAGATGGCAATGACTTTCCAACAGTCTGGTCCAGTGGGCCCTCACCTCTCTGGATCTTCCAAAACCACTAGCACCTTCTCTTTCTTCAAAAGTCTCCTCTCAGGCTGGAGAGATGGCTCAGTGGTTCAGCCACTCAGTTGCAAAGCTTGACGGTCTGGGTCCGATTCCCCAGTACCCACGTAAAGCCAGATACACAAAGTGGCTCATGCATCTGAAGTTGGTGTGCAGCTGCAAGAGGCCTGACACACCCATTCTGTCTCTCTCTTCTCCACCCCATCTCTGTCTCTCTGTGATTGCAAATAAATAAATAAATAAATAAATAAATAAATAAATATATTCAAAGATCTCCTCTCTCTTAAGTCCTCAATGGTGTTCTCAAGGTACTCTCCCTGCCTTCCTTTCTGGGAGATTCTTTCTAGAAGTCTTCAGCTCTTCCTCTGTTACCTGAGGTTCCTTTTGTGCTTTTCCCTCATTTTCATCTTATTCTGGTAAAAATAGTGGTTCTCACTGTATCAAACAGGGCTATGTGGATACACATGTGTATATATGTATGTGCATGTGTGCATGCATGTGAATATGTGTGTACGCATCCGTGAATATATGTATGCATGTGTGAATTGCGTGTGTGTGCTTGTGGTATACCATATGTCACGTGTTCAGAAAAAGCATATAAACCCAGCTGCCTCTTAAACATTATTCCTGAGTGGCCTCCATCCCAACGAATCTTCTCTCTCCCAATCTGCCTATGGGCATCTCTGGTTCGGACCCTTCTTTGAGCTGTATACCTATTTATAGGAATGTCAGAAAGGCTTCCCTTTGGGAGGGCCTGCGGTTTCTCCAGATGAGAGTAGCCTCTTTCTCTTTCCCTGTAAATTTCTTCCACCCTGGCTTCTCCCATGTTGCCCAGTCTGTCACCTGGATCGTCACTGGACCTCTCACCTGCCTCTCACAGCTTACCTCTTCAACAGTCCTCACTTTACCCTCTTCTCTCCACCCCTCCGTTGTCTTAGTCATGCTTTCTGTTTCTTGTCTGATTCCTCCGCAGCCCTTAACTGCCCTACCTGCCCCCAGTCGGACCTCCAGCAATTTATTGGCCTGTCTGGTGCCCAAGTGCTTCTAAAATCCCGAGCTCCTGACTAAAGACCCTTCTCAGTTAATCATTACCTTAGAGATAATGTCCACATTCCTTTTCCTCTAAGTCCAGCCCATTTAGGATGGTTCCTCTGCAATCTGCCCACTGCCTGCTTCCCTTTCTGCTCTGGACTAATGGGATTACTTGAGTTCTTTGGATAATGCAAAACACGACCAGCTTCTGTGCTCACTAGAAGCAACACAAATGTCCCTTCCTCATTCCAGTCACCTATCCGTGGTTCACAGAGAGGCAACAATGGCTCTTCAGGTTAAAATCCAGGTTCAAAAGCAGCCTGCCTGGCTCTAGGAGCCCAGCTCTTTCCCAGCACACCCAGGGGAAGCTGACAGATTGCTCAATGTGGCTGACACAACCACCCTCCTCCAGGGTGGCTCCTTCTTTTAGGTCATAGTTCAAGGGTCAGCTCTCTGGATGACTATGTTTGATCTCCGGCCCCAGGCTGACCAGCTAATCTTCATTTGTCGTTATTCCTTCACCTGAAGATGCCACCATGTACAGAGAGCACCCTCTTTGTTTTCTTTTGGTCTACACTTGGATTTTTTGAGACAGGACTGTAGTCCAGGCTGGCCTGGAAATTACTGTGTAGCCCAGGCTAGCCTTGAAACTCATAGCATTTCTCCTACCTCAGATTCTTCAGTTCTAGCATGACAAGCTTGCACCACCATGCCTAGCTAGGATGAATCCTTGACTTAATATTTATTTTCTTGGCCAGTAAACAAGCAAACAAACAAATAAGACCCTGTTGTCAATGAGAAAAACAAAGTTCAGATCTTACCCTACGCATGACAACTATGCAAACAACTAAACTCTGTGTTCAGTCCTTTAATTTTTTTAAAATTTTTATTTATTTATTTGCAAGCATAGAGAGAGAGAGAGATAATATGAGCATGCCAGAACCTCTTCCCCCTGCAAATAAACTCCAGATACATGCACCACATTGTACATCTGGCTTTACATGGGTCCTGGGGAATTGAACCCAGGCTGGCAGGCTTTGCAAACAAGCACCTTTACCTACTAAGCCATCTCTCCAGCCCTTGTGTTTGGTCTTTACTCCCTTGTCTATATAGATCCATTTAAATTAGACAGAGCTACTCCAGGTATGCTACCTCTCTGATATGGCCAATGCCTGATGGAAAGTCAACAAATAAAATAGGAGTTAATGCAAACTAAGTCATAGGAAAAAAAATAGCTAGCAATTTGGGAGTACATGCAAAGCACCAGTCATTTGAGTAAGCCTTCAGCATGCATTATTTTGTGTTTTATTTTTCAATGCTGTTGGTGATGGTTCTGTTTTGTTTGAAAACAGTTTGGAGTTGCCCTGGCTGGTCTTGAACACATTATCCCTGAGTGGCTTCCATTCCTAAGAAGCTTCTGGCTCCCCGTCTCTCATGGACATCTCTAGCTCAGACTCTTCCTTTGGGCTACACACCAATGGATTAGCACTTTCAGGCTCTCCCCCCCCACCTTCCTCTGCAGAGCCTGCAGGTGCCTCCAGATAACAGTGACCCTCCTTCTCTTTCTCCCCCATTGTAGCCAGAGCTATACCTATGCACCACCACACCCAACCCTGGTCATTTTATTTCTTATTTATTTATTTAGGTTTTCGAGGTAGGCTCTCACTCCAGCCCAGGCTGACCTGGAATGCACTATATAGTCCCAAGGTGTCATCGAGCTCACGGGGATCCTCCTGCCTCTGCCTCCCTGATTATCTTTTAAACTGTTCACTCGCAAAAACACTTAGGAGACGGGGAGTCTTTTGTATCTTTTGTCAGATGCAGAAGCAAAATCTCAGAGAAGTTAAGCAGCTTACTTGTCTCATAGTTAGAGCAACTTGGAATTTTAAATGAATGTGGCTGACATCAAAAATTTGGGTCTTTTTCATACTTTTTCTCTTTTTAGGGTATGTGTAGTATGTGTGTCGTGTGTGTGTGTGTGTGTGTGTGTGTATGTGTGTGCACATGTGCACATATGCATGCAGATGCACTCCAGGTGTGGTGAGGCTGGAGGAAAACCTTGAGTGTTCTTTCTCTGTCACTCTCTGTGAATTTCCTTGAGACAGAGTCTGAATTTGGAGCTGTGGACTTTGTGAGTCTCAGGGACTCTCCAACCTCTGCTCCCCACAGGACTGGGGTCATAGATCTACATGGTCTTGCACAGCTGTGAATCAAGCTCACGTGGCCTCGGGCTCTCATGCTGACAGCAAGAACTCTTATTCACTGGGCCATCTCCCCAGCCCACAATCTGACCTTTAATATGAGGCTGCCTTTATGAAGAATGAAGCTTCTTTAGCACTCATTAGATACTTAGTAACTGGTCTTGGTGGCACACACTTGTGATCCCAGTGTCTCAAAGGCTGAGGCAGGAGGATCATTGTGAGCTCAAAGCCAGCCTGGGTGACAGAGTGAGATCCTATCTCAAAATCAAAACAAAAAGCCAAAGAAATAATAGGTCTTTACCTTCTTGCCCTGTGTGCCCAGGCCAAACCCAGCAGTATCATTGTGCTTTGTTTTGTCAGAATGAGTCTTTTAAAATATCACATGAAAATTTCACGGCAATTCAGCACAGCCTGACCTATGGCAAGCAAGAGGATCAGAACTCCTTTGATCTGGATGCTGCGTTCCAACCTATTTTAACAACTCAGACACAATTCTTGGCACTTAGCGACCATAAAGTCCACCTTAACATCTAAGTCCAGGCCCCGGGGAAAACTGGATGTAATTTAAAGTCTTCAGGTGCAGCGCTCCACCCATCTCAGAAGGTTGAGCGCATATAGATCATGCTGTGACTTCCATATCCTGCTGTGGCATGTACACACACACACACACACACACACACACACACACACACACACAGTCACCCAACATAAATTTTTTAAAAATTAGATGAAGAGCAGTTGAGGAAGACAACTGATGTCTCCTTCTGGCCTCCACACACACAAGCACACACATATCTACACACATGCATACACATGTCTACACCCATATGAACATGCACACACACACACACACATGCACACACACCACACACACAAGCACACGTGTCTACACCCATACGAGCATGCACACACACACACACACCACACACACATACACATACACATGCAAGTGAAAAACAGCTCTTTCATTAAAGAAAAAGGCCATGCAATAACCGTTAGAGGTGCTTGCTTGCAAAGCCTGCTGACCCAAGGACCAGGTAAAGCTCTCTCTCTCTCTCTCTCTCTCTCTCTCTCTCTCTCTCTCTCTCTCTCTCTCTCTCTCTCTCTCTGCTTAATGTGGCACATGCATCTGGAGTTCATTTGCAGCAGCAAGAGGTTCTGGTGTGCCCATTCTCTCTCTTTCACAAATAAATAAATTAATTATTTTAAAATGAAAATGCCATGCAAATTCAGTTATAAGGAAACAAACAACCCAGTAAAAATCTGGCAAGCTACTTCATCAACACAGATCTATGCCCACATAAACAATGCAAAGGCTGATCACTATCTGTCACTAGGAAAATACAAATCACACCAATGTGATACCAATGTGTCAGAATGACTGAAAATGTTAAAATGTACTCCTAAGCTTTCCTTGCTAGCGAGAGTAAAAACCAGTTTAGCAATTTTGAAAAACCACTCAACAGCCTCCTAAACCGCTATGTATTAAGCATATACTTACCATGTGGCCCAGAAATCCTGCTTCTATTTGCCTAAGGAAAATAAAAGCTTACATTCTCACAAAAACCTGAAGCTACATTTTTATAATGGCTGTCTTGATAACCATTCAAACTTGAAAAACACACAAATGGCCTCAAAGAGAGGAATGGACTGACGGTCTGCAGGTCACCCCTATAGTAGAGTTCCATGCGACCGTCCGCAGCCAAGTGGGATAACTTCAAATGCTAAGCAAAGGAACCAGACAGAGAGAGGCCACATCAATGTGGCTCCATTTCCATGATGTTCTGGAAGAAACTGTAAGGATAGAACACAGCTCAGTGACAGCCAGGCACTGGGGTGAAGAGACTTTGCTGACCAGAGTATAAGGTATGTTTTTGAGGCATCTGTGACTTCTGAACCTGAATTACAGTGTTAGCTACATAACATACACATTGGTAAATCTCATGAAATTTTCCAAACAAGAAAAAGCAAACATTTTAGTGGATGTGTAGTGTAACTCAAAAAAAAAAAAAAAAAAAAAAAAAAAAAAAAAAAAAAAAAGCAGATTGTTCTGTAGTACAACCAGCAGTAAAGAAGCAAGGTGCTCATTAACCTGATAAATTTACTATTTATAACTGTTCTGCTAGTCACTAGTGAGCTGTCTTTGATGCAGATTTTAAGCTGTTGCTCAAGTGAGGAAGAGGCATGAATATAAGGACCACGCTAGGCTTAAATCGACTCTGTTAGGCTGGGGATGTGGCTCGGTGGCAGAGCACGTGCTTAGCATTCAGAGAATCTTGGTTTGATCTTCAGCAACACAAAACAAACTGAAGAAAAAAAAACTAACTAAAACTTAAAGACTGGCCGAAACTATCAGCATCACAGAATTTCAAAGGAAGGTGTGGGTAAAAACCTTCTCGATTGAAGAAGACCTGAAAACCAGACAGCAGGTGCTGAGAGGCGTGTGCTCGGCAGTCCAGTACTGAGTTGAAATAAACCTATTTTAGAATGCTGATGGCAATTAGATCAACAGATTGTCAACAGAAGTTGGCTGAAGTTGACACCTGTGCCATGGGTAGGTAGAGATAGTTCTATTTTTAGAGTTATTTAGAGGGGAAAAAAAGCCATGACATCTGCAGCTTACTCTGAAATGTTTTCAGAAAGAATTGTTATTTATCAAAATTACTATGATTAAACTGTTATTATGTCATTATGGTGATGAAACAATTTCAGAATAAAAATCTGTTTTCCAATGTAGTCCTGCAAGCCTGTCTTAGTAAATATACCTCTGACACTAAGAGTAGTGTTTAATTACAGAAGGTGAAGAGAGAGGGGGAAAAAATAAAGAAAAATGTGTTTTTTCCAAGCTCTGTGAAAACCCTCCATAGGCTGGATCCTTATGAAAATGTCAGCTCTAAATATCACTTGACAGATGTTTTTCCCAAGCTTTTTATTGGGATGGACATGGAGCATATTTCCCCTTCAGATGGCATTTTCCAAGGTGAGGTATGCCCCTGAAGACAGCTCCTGCCAGTCACGTGTCACACAGGCCATCTCCATCATCCCATGACCCTTCAAACCAATACTGACCACCTTAACGTTTCTCTACTGCTGCCGGGCCAGGCAGGCCAAGTCCTTTCTGTGAACTGTCAATGATCCTGTCAGTTAGTGACCCAGACAGCTCAGATTCCCTTCTTTCCCACACTCGCTGCATGCTCGTATCTGGGGCTGCAAGATGTGCATGGCTTGTTAAGGAAGAAGAAATGAAGCCAAGCCCTTGACTGCCATCATAGATGTGCTGGTAATACAGGAAGATGAAGTCAGTTGCTCGAGGTCTATGGATAATGATAACCTTCCACTTTTACAAAAATCACCAAAGCCCAGAGGACTGGTCAGCACACAGATTAATGAGCACACCATGTAGGTCAATATGGATTGGGTGTCTGTCCTCCAAGGGATGACTGAGAGATTCAGGTTCACTGTCATGTTCAGTGTGTGTGTTCTCTCCAGTGACCACTGCAGGGAAGAGACAGGAGCTATGCATGAAGACGCATGTAAGGTACCAGCATGGCCGATACTATTAGTCCCTAACAGTCTCCTAACAAACAATGTCACACTGACAGTCCTCCATCAAGAGGGCGCCTAGGAGACCAGGGATGTAGGGATGTAGCTCAGTGAGAGCAGGTACTTAGCATGCATGAAGCTCTGAGTTCCATCACAGCACCACCACCACCCCCAAAAAGATGGAAAGAGATGCAGTCCCTCCTCTTGAACCTGGGTAGCCCATGACAACTCCCTCAAGCAGTAAGCATGATGGAAAGGAGCCACCCCCACCCATACTTTCCAAGGCTGGATTCTCAGGAGCAGTATGGATTCCCACTCTGTCTCTCAGTGCTCATGATCACTGAGCAGCTGCCAAGATCGATTGAACTTCAAACATGCCAGAGGAGGTCATGGTGGAGGAGAGACAGCCATCCTGCTGTACCCTGTTGAGTGACTGGTTTGCAAAGAGTAAGAAATAAGAAATCGTTATTGCTTCAGGTCACTGAGTTTGGAGTGACTTGCTCACATCCGTAAGACACTGGACATCTTGTTAGTCTTTCTACAATCCTGTAGCCTTTCGGCATCAGCGGCTCATTGGGAGACACAGGATCCCAGCTGGGAGGACAGCAGGCATTGCCATTGTCATCAATCATTGTCCCATCAAGAAACACAAATGATAGTCTGACAGGATTCCTGTTTGATTGTGGAATGTTTTGGAAAGTGGTTAGAATAAGATTTAGGGAATTTATGACTGACAGAACCCTAGACTAGCCTAGGCTGGATGGACAAGGTAGGAAGTGGTTATGAGACTTGGCAGAAGTTCTGAGTAGAGGGGAAAGAATAGCCTAGAGAAACTGTGATCTTTCAAAACCACACTGAGGCCAAGCAAAGAGAAAGTGCAGTAATAAATATCTGTGTCAGTTAGATTGCTATTGCTGGGGCAAGATAACCCAAGAGGAACAACTTGAAGGAGGAAGGATTTATTTTGGCTTATTGCAATACTCAGGGATTTCTGCCTGTAGTCACTCATCTCTGTTGTTTCTGGGCCCATGCATGCTGAGGCAGAAGATCATGGCAGGGAGTATGTAGGAGCAAACAGAGATAACAAGGGACAAAAAGTGTCCTTCAAGCTCCCCCCACCCCACCCCAGGTCTCAACCAGGTCTCAATCTTCATAGCCCATTCAGCTAAGAACTCATCCATAGATGAATCTGGTCATGACATAAGTATCCTGGTGACCAATCAGTTGGGTTATCAGCTGGAAAGACCTCAACACACGAGTCTTTGGTGTACATCTCATACTCAAACCCTCTCTCTTTCTTCTCACTCTTTGACTTTCAATTGATAGTTCTTATTGGCTGAACCAAATTCAAACTATTGGCCATGGGAGCCAGGCAGATATATTCCATAAGGATCAACCCTCCAGGGAACAGAGCAAGATGATAAAAGAAAGGAAATTCAGAGGTGAAAAGATATAAACATCCTGGATACCCACCACTAGTATCATCACCTCCAGCAGTGTCTTCCTGTCACCATCATTATCACTGTGATCGTCACCTCCAGCACTGTTTTCCTGTCACCATCATTATCTCCATGGTCATCACCTCCAGCACTGTCTTCCTGTCACCATCATTATCTCTGTGATCATCACCTCCAGCAGTGTCTTCCTGTCACCATCATTATCTCTGTGATCATCACCTCCAGCAGTGTCTTCCTGTCACCATCATTATCACTGTGATCGTCACCTCCAGCACTGTTTTCCTGTCACCATCATTATCTCCATGATCATCACCTCCAGCACTGTCTTCCTGTCACCATCATTATCTCTGTGATCATCACCT
>PVHP010036159.1:0-17829 GCA_004024765.1 Zapus hudsonius | reverse complement strand
TTTTTTTTTTTTAATATATATTTATTGTCCATAATGGGTTACATTATTTAGTGGGCAAACAATGCATTTTTATCCCAAATTCCCCAATTCCCCCCCTCCCCATCCCTGATCAGTTGGATATCCTCCTCCATGGGCTGTCTGTATTAGTCCTTGTGGCAAGGGATCCTGGATATCCTAGTACTCAGCCCGGTTCTCCTGGCCCAAATATGTTGTTACGGATATGCATTCTATTTCATTGAATTTGGGACTTTTTGCATTTCTTATACAAGTATTTATTTTACTTTATTTCCTCCAGTAAGCTTTCTTCTAGATCTCCAATTATGAATACATTTATTCAGTAAATGTCATCTCGTGATGCTCTATTCTCCATTCATTTCTGTCCATCCTGTTCTTGTCCTATGCCTTTGACTGGATAATGAGATCCATCTCTCTGAAGCCTGACTATTCATCTTTCTGCTTGCTCAAATCTGCTCTTGATCCCTAAGGTGATTTCTTTAATTTAGTTATTGCTATTTTCAGTTGTAAAATTTTATTCAATTTCTTTTTAGCATCTACATCTCTTTCTTGGTGTTCTTATTTCTTCCCTCTGTGCTATAATGTTTTCCCGTCTTACCTCTCTTTATCGTGGTCTCCTTTATGCCTGGATCCAACAGAGCAAACTACTGCAGAGTTAAATCAGAGTTATTGACATTTTGATGGTTGTGAAAAGCCCAGTATCCAGTTAACTAATTACTCTGTGTTTAGGTAACCAAACAGACTGAGCCATTGAGGACACTGTAGCAAATTCCATTATTTTCTAAGCCTCATTTCTCTTTCTCTGTAAATGGCCACACTGGATGTTTAGCATTCTTATAACTTTCTCTGCTTAGTAGCTGTCAGTTCATGAGATATGGTTTTCTTTATTTTTGCTCAAATGAACTGATTTCAATGTCAAATATGTGATCAGCTGCCATGTAGCAAAAATGATATAGATTTTAATATTTAAGCACATGATTGCTTGTTACCACCACTTTGTACTCAGGACTACATTCTTCTTTGGCAATAATGCAAATCTCCACATTCCTCGTGGAGTCTCTCCAGACTTAATTAGCAGCTTCATCCTGTGACCCACAGTATCACCTGACTTTTGCTTGGGCATAGGTGGTATGCTATTATGTCCAATTTGTTCGTCCACAAAATCATTAAGAGGATGACTTTTTTCCCAGCTTGTCATTGACTGTCACTAACTAGTCATTAAAGTTTTGAACACTTAATAACCTGCACTGCAGTTCTCTATGCTGATAGAATAATAGTATTGCATACATTAGAGAGTTTGAAAGGATTATATGAGTTGATATATATGACAGCCTCTGTAAATATTATCCATGATAAAATGTAAATATTATATATGTCTTGTTATAATAATAACAGATCTTATTCTCAACAGAACATATTTTAAGAGCTCCTCAAATGTAATCATTGTACTTTTCTTTGTAGATTTAGGATCCAGTCAAAGTCATGCACAAAATAGTCAATAAGTAGATATTCTTTTACAATATTTTATTTATTGATTTATTTATAAAGAAAGAGACAAAAAGAATATCAGGGCCTCTTGCCACCACCAATGATCTCCAGTGCCACTTCGTGCATTTGGCTTTACTAGGTACTGGGGAAACCAAACACAGACAGGCAGGCTTTGCTATCATGGGCTTTTAACCATTGAGCTATCTCCCGAGCCCATTAAGTCCACATTCATAATGAACCAAATGACTGAGATTTATCTACCAATGATGTAGTGTGTGGATCAGTTATTGGTACACAGACACCTATCTTTTCCATTTTCTACCACAGATAATAATATTTTCTTCTTCTCTAACCAGAAAATGTTAACTGTTGCTGTGTCATGAAACTGAAAACATAGTTTTCTCTTAGACTTATTTTATTACCTTTGACTTAATTGAGAGTGTGTAATTTATTTTACCAAGGATACCTGTATTATGTCTCCTTGCAAACTCTGCTCTTTAGCCATTCTCATTCCAATTTCTAAGTTTCTTCCCCATCTGCAATCTGCATACTCTGTGATCTTCCCAAACAAATAGGGCCATGTGCTTTTCATGGACATTCTCCCCATTGTTTTACTGCATCCATTGTCCTGTGGAAGATGACCTATAACCTATGAATAAGTTTGTATAGTAGGTCAATACTTGATAATAAGAAATAGATACCTGAATCTTGCAAAGTGAACAATTCATTAGTCTATTTTCTCAGAACTTGTCAATTGTTTTACCTAGTATAGATTCAAAATACATGTCCATTGAATAAATCATAATAATTAATACTATTTTGACAATGTGTAAGTAAGTTCTCCCTCATTATTCAACTACATATTATTATGGAACTTCAAACTCCATACTACCTAAGAGAGTATTTGTCTATTAATTTTTATTTTCAAGTTTATAACAAAAATATAAAAGAGCTACTTATCTCAGCATACTACATTAGTTTGATCTGTTATTGTTTTGGCATTCTGCTTCAGTGTACATTTTTCATCAGTTCAGCAATGAAACTTAATAGACATGATGTGTTTTTTTAAAGAATGTTCTTTAAGTATCATTTGATTCTGATAGTAATGGAGCATTGCCTATAAGACAACTTTGAGCTCTGCTCTTACCAAACATATCTCTCAAGAGAAGAAAAAGCACACTTTGAAACTAACATAGGTTAAATTTATAAAATGTATGACTGCAATTTAAGCACTATCCTATAATTTTATCACTTTACATCACATTGAATTTATAAAAGGATAAAAGCAATATGTTTAGTATATTTCTTTGTCATAGAAACACAAATTTAATGCTGGAATTCTAGGATGCTCTTTTGAAGTGATTATATACATCAAAAACATTAATAAGAAACTTAAAATCAAGTACTTAGAAGCACACAATTTTGCACTTATTTCCTCACAAGAAATGCATTTTATACTTTTCTTACACTCTTTTTAAGCTAAAATAAATCCAGTCTTGATAAATTAGTGTTCATCTAAATATTCTTTAATAACTATCTTCCAATTTAAAAAATGTAATCCCAGATATTTTAAAGTTAAAAACAAACATGATGACATAGGACTATTAATCCAGTACTCAGAATGCTGTGGTTAGAGGATGGCATGTTCCAATCCAACCAGGCTATGTAGCAAGACCCTATCTCAAAGAGCCCTCCTGCACCTCCCCTTCCCAGAACACACACATACAGGATAATAGTATTTGTTTTAAATCTCAGTTCACTTTAGCTTACTATATGAATATTTGAAATATAAACTTTACAACAAGAAAATGACATATTTTATACATCAAAAATACCAGCACCTTTCTCAGGTTTACATAGGTAGCTGGATTTCTGAGCCCAGATCCTGTCACTCAGCAGCCACTTACACAAATTCTTTATTTTAAGTCCTATAGCAGCTCCTAGTTATGGAGAATAAAGCTAAAGCATTTGATTGGGTGTGGAAAAAAAGAATACAACCAGCATATTGTTTAGTAAGCTGGGAGCTAAAAATCCAACATTTAAAAAAAATCTTTACTTATTAAGAGAGAGAGAGAGAGAGAGAGAGAGAGAGAGAGAGAGAGAGAGAAAGTGGGCACACCAAGGCCTCTTGTTACTAAAAACAAACTCCAAACATATGTGCCACTTTGAACACATCTGGCTTTAAGTGGGTACTGGGGAATTCAACCTAGGCTATGAGGCTTTGCAAACAAGCCTATTTAACCTCTTTGGCATATTATGCTTTAATGGCATTTATTTTGAACTATTAGCAAAGGCATTTATTCATTTGCTTTTATAGCTTTTTTTCACCTTTTGCCCACTTAATGTTGAAGCAAAATGTTATTGTTATAGTCAGCTTTCTAGTTGCTGCGCAGAAAGAACCCAAACAAAAGCAGCTTGTGGAGGAATGGGTTTATTAGGCTTATGGACTTAAGGAGAGACTCCATCCTGGCAGGGAAAACGATGGCATGAGCAGAGGGGTGGACATCACCTCCACCACACCACTGCAAACAGTGGCAGGAAGGTGCGCCAAACACTGGCAAGGGGAAGCGGGTTTATAATCCCCGTAAACCCACCCCCCAACAACACAGCTATAGCGAGTTTCTAATTCCTGAACTGCCATCAGCTGGGGATCAAGCATTCAGAACACATACATTTGTTTGTGGGGGACACCTGTATCAAACCATGACCATTATAATTTAGAAAAACATGAATTTAAGGAAGAAAGTTTTAATGTTCCCATTTGTTAATTTGCTTCTTTGGTTCTGACAATCTACAACAGGGTGATGGAGACAGACACTGAGGACACTCAAAAATGCACCAAAGCAGAAATTGAGATTAGATTTAAAATACACCCGCCAAAGCTCAGGTAATTAGATGAGAGGCTGGTAAGATTGCAAGAGCCACAGAGAGGGAGGGAATAACCAGAGGCATTGCCCCTCACCCCAATAATAACTGACTGCTGCTCTCACAACCCCATGGTGAACACCAGCAATCCCACCAAGGAGGGCCCTCAGTGGAATGGGGGCAGGGAGGAGGGAAAAGATGATAGTAATACACAATGTGCCCAAACAAGGTTTTTACTTAATAATTTTAAAAAACAATGAAAGAAATTACCTCCAGAAAAGAAAGGGAAAGGAAGTGAGTTAAGATGTCTTGTTGTTTCAGCCATTCGGATACACACTGTGGAACTGAAAATCAAAGACAGCAAAAGAAAGGATTGTTTTCCCCAATGTGTCCATCATTAGACTCAACAGAGCCAAGAAAAAGCAGGGATTAAAATAATATGGTACTCCAGATCCATGGAATAATATGAGACAGCATAATACCAACGGTAGCAGCAGTCAGAAAAGAGAGAGGAAATATTTCAATTATAATGGTTTGAGTTTTTTCAACATTAATGACAGATACCAAACCACAACTTCAGGAAATTCAGAGGCTACCCCAAAGGAGAAATACCAGGAAAACTCTTAAGTAAACAACTATCAGTCAAGAACACTGCCTGCCAGATGCAAGGAAAAGCTAATGAGCAATTTGCGATGGTGGCCAGAAAAACAAATATAAAATCCATATCTGCGGAGAATTTAAGATGAAACAATTTTTGTAACCGTGTAAACAAGGAAATGGGAAATGAAATCTTTAATATTTTTAAATAACTGCCAACTAGAATTGTACACAGATGTAAACTTTGTATTTCCGGGCTGATGCTTGTACAAAAAAAGAGATATTCATCAGTCTCTCAGTGCATCGGCTTCCTGTTCCTGTGATAGTGAATTGCTACTAGTTTGCTGGCTCAAGGCAACATGGACTCAGTTTCCTATCTTAGACAAGGTGTCTGGCCTGCCTGCCTTCTGGAGGCTTTCGGAAGATGTCGTCTGCTCCTTTGGTTTTTGGAGTGCTTGCAAATCCTCTGTGCTCTTTGGCTCATAGTCTGTTCCCTAGCTTCACATCAGCAGTGTGGTACAGTGAGGCTAGACCCATTAAAATCTCAACAAATTAACAATGTGTGCCTCATTTAACCTATTCCAATCTCACTCTCTGTTGGAAATTCTGTTTGTATTTTTCAGAAGGCAGAGAGAACCGTGGACAACCTAATTCTACCAACAAGACCTGAGATGATGGCTGACACCCAGGCAGGAGATAAACACATCATCTAGGGCCAAATGAAACCATAGAAGAATTGCGGAGATGAGCAAGAGTGCTGCTTCCACGGCAAGTCAGATAACCTATGTAAGGGTAATGGAGACAGACATACGAGGATATTCAAAATAATCCAAAGCAGAAACCCAGAGACTCTTAAGAGCTCAACAGTGAAACATACTTCAAACTCACCCACCATGGCTCAGAGAACTTTCCACTGGAAGAGGGGCCAGGCAGATTGTAAGATCCTTGGTGGGGAGAATACAGGGCAACCTTACCTCCTCCCCCCAAATAATTTTATTATAAGAAGGGAAGCTCACTGAATACTTTTAAAATAAATAAAAAAAGAAATAAAATTGAATCAATAAAATTTGATTCATTCAAGAGAAGACAAAATGGAAAAATATGAGCAATGAAGACAGGTATGGATAAGCAACATTAAGATGATTAATTTTAAATCAATTATATCAATAGCTACTTTGAATGTGAATGATCTGAGCACACTAGTTTAAGGGCAGATTATTAGAATGGATTAAGTCATGATAGAAATTAGTATTGCATGCATGAACCCACACTAAGTATCAAAGCTGATAAGCCAAGTACAGTGATACAGAGATAGAAACAGCAAAGCCTACATGACAACTACACCATAGGTGAGCATCTTTGACTAGCCATGAGCATGCAATTTATTTCCAGAACACATACAAGAACTCAAGCTGGGGCTGGTGGTGCAGACCTGCAATCTCAGTACATACGAGTCAGAGGCAGAAGTGAGAAGTCAGCCTCGTCTACGTAGCAAGACTGTGAAAACTGGCTACTTCTTGTGCAATCCACAAGCCCCTATCTCATGTACTGGTCCAGGAAACCCACAGAGGAGGGTCCCCATCAGGTTAGGGACAGGGAGGAGGGAAATGCGGTATAATCACAAAACTTGCTCACACAAGGTATTTAATTATTGATAATAAATATGGGGAAATCAGCAAAAGGAGAAATAATTAAATTATTAAATAAGTAATTTAACTGAATAGACATGTTACAAGAAAGCACAAATATCAATGGGTAGATTAAAAATGTACAACCACTTTAATATTTAGGGAAAGGCAAGTCAGAACTATTTTGAAATTGTATCTCTCCCCAGTTGGATTGGTTATTATAAGGAATATAAGCAACATCATATGTTGAACATATGTAGGGAAAAAGAAATCCTTACACATTGTTGGTGGAAATGTATATTAGTCCAGCTACTACAAAAATTAACTGATCTAGGTCGAGCACTCATGAGTATAGGTCCAAAGGAGTCAGCCAGAATATAGTATAAATAAGCAAATAAAGCACACCCATGTTTTTGGCAACACTATTCAAAACAGCTATGTCATAGGATCAGCTTAAGTAGCACAAGCAGATTAGCAGGTTAGCAAACATGATATGAATACATGGAGAGCATGGTGCTCTCATGAGGAACAAAATGTTTTCATTTTCAGGAAAATACAAAAAATAACTGTGGATAATTACGTTAAGCAAAATAAGCCAGAACCAGAGAGACAAACATCATATGTTATCTACCATAAGTGGAGCATGGGAAAAAAATGAAAAGAGGAGAGAAAGGAGATCAGTAGAAAAAGCGAGAAAGACAGGAGAGAGGTAACATGGGGTGAGCATGATCATGGTACATTACACAAATGTGTGTAATGTATACAATGAAACTTATACTTTATAATAATATGAATAAATGAAGATTGAAATAAAGATTACTATGTTATAGCAATGTATAAGATGATAAGCTAATCTAAACAAATTTATATTAGAGAAAGAATTCCAGGCAAAACAGAATTCTGAGTTTTAGAACCATGCAGATTTTCATCACTGGAGAAAAATATTATTGCTCTGCTAAGATTTCAGTGTTTCTGCCCTCCAAAAATTCATGTGGGCATTTGCTTCACACCGCAATGTTATTAAACAGTGGAAATCTTAAAAAGTGACTAGGTTCTGAGAGCATCTTTATGAATGAATCAATGCCCTTGTTATGTGAATGGATTCATTATCTGGACATTGGACTGCTTATAAAAGTAACAAATTCTTTTCCCTTATTCTTCCTTCCTTCTGTCTTCTTTTACATTTTCCTGTAAGAATTCCCCTTTTTCTGGCATCTCAGCATCCAGGACCATGAACCAACAATTCTTTTTAAAATTTTTATTACCAACATTTAGGCTTTTGATTATAGCAAAATTGACTGAGAGAATTACATAACCTAAGATATGATGGACCAACTGTAAATATTACTGAGTGATTATAGCATACAGCAAATATTTGGGAATAAAACACATTTTTTGATATTCAAACATGTCTATGGGAGATCTAGTGATTGATTTCCTTGGATTGTTGTGAAATTTGCAAGACTACCAAGCAGTCAGGAACTACATAGCAGAGCACAAGAGAAAAACAGGAATATAAATAATTAAAGTCTATCTCAGTGGGTTTAAGAATAAAAGTGTCAAGTTTCTACAGATATAGATTTTGATCTTAACATATTATTTGGTAAACCTGTCAGATGTATTTTACTTATTCTATTCTATACTTCATACCTAATATTTTAAAACATAAAAAATCTTACTTAAATAAATCTTCTATATGTATGAAATTCAAGTCACCAAAGTTGTCTCTAATGTGAGAAGAATTTCATATTAATCACTTGGAAATATATTAGAAAGGCTCTGTTTCAAGTGGTATTCTGTTCATTTCCAGAAGAATGAATTATATTTCCCTCGAATTGAGATATAAATGGAAACTACTCTGTTTTTCCTACAAAGGTGTTGCTTGGATTTACTGGTGATTACAATAACACCAATTAATTGCACTGAGAAGATGGTAGCGATCAAAATCAATGTTTTAGTGACTTATTTTTAGACAGAATATTCTTAAAATTTGTATACTTTCTACTAATCATGATTTCTGCTTAAAAATTTATTACTTTTTTGCAAGGAAGAGAGAGAGAGAGAGAGAGAGAGAACAACAGGGCCTCCAGCCACTGCAAATGAAATCCAGATGCATGCACCACTCCAAGTATTTGGCTTTATATGGGTACTGGGAAATCAAACCTGGTCTGTCAGGCATTGAAAGCAAGTACCTGTAACAACTGAGCTATCAGTGCAGCCCTGATTCTATCTTTATAATTAGAAACCATCATATAATACTTTGCTATAAAAATTTTAGAAAATAAATTATCTCAATTACCAGTATTTAAGGAATTGTGTAGCTTCTAGTTGTTAAAAAATGTGACACTGGCTATTTTTCTTTTCTAACATTTGAGAGTGTTCTGATCAATATTAGGGTAGGATTAAGCCAGATACAATTTTATTTGAATATGCCTTGCATCTCCTACTAAATGTCAATCTTTGGAGAACCCTGTATGTATGATGGGCATTCCTGTTTTGCTGGCTATCATAGGCAGCCTCTAACACAGTCCTGTGCCCAACTTGATGATCATGGTTATGCTTAGTTTAGTGATTCATCTCGAACATTGATGGGATCCCATTTTTGGCATTATGTTTCAGAAATTATTGATATGACTTTTTCTTATGTAACCTCCCAATGGATTACTCAAAATGAAACTCTCTCACATGCTGGAAGCTTCTCAAAAGAGAGACCTAACTCTTAAGAGATAGTAAGGAAATGATGCCCTTGACCCAAATCTCCAGATTAATCACACAATGGAATCAGTAACTGGCTCTTTTACCAGCTGAGTTTGCTGTGAGAATATGACAAAAAGCTTGAATGCTTCATCACATGAGTCCTGCAGCTGGAGGCACACAGCTAAATTCCAATCCATAGAAGCAAGGTGATAAGGAATGTCTGTTGTTACATTTTTGGTTATTTTTAAGCAGCAGTTAACAATTAGGATAATGGAATGGTTAATATGTAAAGGAAGTCAAAGTGAGTAGGCATCTTTTGTGGAAAGACCAGTAATTTTACCCCCCATGGACAGGCATAAAAAGAAATTGATCTGTGACTATGATTTTCATGTGACTAAGATATAAAGTTCAATTTAACAAAGCTGGCACTTAATAATTAATGTCATAGAATAAGATAGGTAGAATAACTCTGCTAGTTTCTTCAAAAATGTTCCTGAAGCACATTTGACCTACATAAAGGAAAAAGTGAAATTAAAATTTTCAACAGTGAGGGTGTTGCGGTCGGCTTTCTAGTTGCTGCACAGAAAGAACCCAAACAAACGCGGCTTGTGGAGGAATGGGTTTATTAGGCTTAGGGACTCCAGGGGAGACTCCATCCTGCCAGGGAAAATGGTGACATGAGCAGAGGGGTGGACATCACCTCTGCCACAGCACTAGAAATAGTGGCAGGAAGGTGTGCCAAATCCTGGCAAGGGGAAGCTGGTTTATAACCCCATAAGCCCGCCGCCAACAACACAGCTCCATCGAGATTGTAAAATCCAAATTGCCATCAGCTGAGGATCAATTACCCAGAACACACTCATTTGTTTGTGGGGGACACTTGGATCAAACTATGACAGAGGGTAATTAGAACTTTTCTTTGCATGTTGCTCAAAGTTCGTTCACAGGTTAGCAGAAACCAGATGTTAACTGGGATCACTCTTCTTCTTTAAATATAACCAAATATCTGCGGTATAAGTTCAAAGCTCTCTGTGAATATCCTGATAATTTTCAAGGAGCTATACGTTCAAGATGACCTTTGTTGCTTTGTCTTATTCGGGGACTATGCTCTCTCAATATGTCACTCACTCAAGAATGAGTCTCAAGTTTATACTTCTATAGCACTTATTAATGAAATGAATTGAGCAAAATAAACTACACTGGAAATAGGTTGTCTTTATGGGATAGTAAAATAGATATGTCAAAATAGTATGCATCATTTCACATTAAACTTGATAAACTCATTTATAAAACATCTTTTGGAGCCAGGCATGATGGAGCACACCTTTAATGCCAGCACTTGGGAGGCACAGAGGTAAGAGGATAGCTGTGAAATTTGAAGCCACCCTGAGACTAAATAGTGAATTTCAGGTAAGCCTGGGCTAGAGCAAGACCTATTGTGAAAAGCAAAAACTATACATAATCTGCATAAAATTTATCTATCTGCATAATATGCATAAAATTTATCTATCTTTTGTCCACACAGCCACCACTTTTAATTTGACCCTTCATTCTACATAAATACCTTCCACATAACATTTTGTTATCTTTAGCTTTTCTACCACATTCTTCTTACTTACAATCTGACAGTGCCTGTATTCCACTGCAGAGACAGTAACTGAAAACCCCTAATGTTGGTTACTGATGGTTCATTTGACTTTAGTTTCATAAATAGTCTACTTATAATTGTCTTCTAACAGTCTATTTCCAAAGTAGTGGTCTGCTAGTGCATATTACTTCCAATGTAAGTATAATTTTTTAAGAAATTGGGCCACTGGTTGGGTACACATTCATACACATGCACATGTGCATTCACACACTTCTAGAATAATCACTGTTTTACAAACATGGTGTCATGATAAATGGGGATGTTCATATTTCTCCAATAGCTCCAGAAGGCTCCTAAGTGAATATGTACTCCAATGGAGAAGTTGCCTAACGAAACCCATTTATCATTATTTTTCCTTTGAAGTAGAATTTATCATTTGAAACTCTGAATGATTATTTCCTGATTATAAGAAATAAAGGGCTTTTTAGAAGAAAGTGAAGGCAGCAATAGGAAGAAGAGCATGTCATGATTATTGAGAAGTGGGGTAGATCCCTCAGCAAGGAAGAAGGCGGTTTACTAATAAATATTAATGGAACCGTCATCACTTTCCTAGAAATAGAAGTACTGAAAAGTGCTTTTACTGTTAAAATTTAAAGGAACATGAAATACATAGAGAAGAGAAAGGAATATGAAAGACATAGAGTAAACTTAGCAGAAGCTTCAGTTAGCATCAAAGTAGAACCAACCCCTGTCCACACGTATGAGAACCAAGCCTTGTCCACACTGAAAATCAAGACAACCATAAGTGGACGGCTGCATGATTGCCAGGCTCACAGCAATAATCCAAGAACTATTAAAACATATTTATTAACTTATTTCTAAGAAGAGAGAGAAGAGACAAACAGTAAGAATGGGCAGGTCTCCCAGCCGCTGAAATGGAACTCCAGATGCATGTACTAATTTGTGCATGTGTCTTAGATGGGTACTGAGGAATTAAGCCCACGTTCTTGGGCTTTGCAGGCAAACACCTTAAAAGCTGAATCATCTCTCCAGCACCAGAATCCAATGATTTTAATTCTGTCTTGGATGTTCTGTGTCTACAATCCAAGAGACAAATATGTATCATAAATTTAAGGTACTATGAGTAGAGTTGAGTTATAGAAATGTGAATGGTGTTTTTTCAATAAAGTTGCCAATACTACAAAAAATTGCAATGATAATGAAGAATTCATTAGCATGAATGAGATAATTTTATAAATCACTACACTGTTTAGAACTTTATAGAATGTATCCAGAAATGCAAATAAGAAAGAAAAGTTTTAATTCTCCAATGTACTTAACAAAACTTAAAAAGAAACTAAGGTTATAAGAATAATTAAAATGAAGATTTCAGTAACAAATTAGCATTTAGAAATATCAAACTAAGAGAACTACGATTACACGTAGCTTCATTCCCCCAGGCATGTCTACTACTGTTTATAACTGGTGGTTCAATATGTTTAAGGTTCTTCTTAATTATTTCATGAACCCTTTCACTTAAAATTTTTCCTTTTGTCTGTGAGCTGTGGTGAGGCAGTAATCTGAGGATAGCCATGAGGCTTTGTGTTATTTTGCATTAAGTTTCAGTATTTCATTTGTGTTTCCTTTTTCTTCATCAAGAAAAAAGATTGTGTATATGCGCACATGTGCTTAGGTATTCTTTGAAAATTTACATTTAGTCAATTTCCATTACAGAATTAATTGAGGCATTAGGTAGCAAGTTCCTTTGCAGATTAGTAAAACTACTTTTAAAGATAGTGTGGTATATCCTAAATTGGAAAATGTTTGATAACTTAAATGACTAGTTTTCTTAAATACAAGCAATATCATTTACTAAATACAGATCTCTTTTTTATAGCTACCATTTACTGAAAGGTTTCTATACAAGAGTCAGCATAACCTTGATATAATTTTGTTGCTAATATTCAGATTTTAAAGTATGAAGAAACTGATTTTCAGTAAGGTTATTAGCTAAAATTAAAGTTTTCCAAAAGGGTAAGTTTTGTGTTCAGATTTCCTTAGTCCTCAAACCTATAGGATTTTGTCAAACCGCTGAAAAGCATAGATTAATAAAATTTAAATAATAGGATTCAGAGATTTAGTTTACATTGTAAGAATCCAGACACCAGCCTTTCTACATTAGCATGTGAGGAAAGTAGATTGTAGAATAAGCTATCCATTAAATCTAAGATTCTAACCTGAGCTTTCGGCTGTGCATGGGGCCTTGTTTGTCCCCAGACAGGCATGGGGCCTCAGGGTGCATGAGGACTCAGGGGTGAGCAGATTCTATTGGAAGAGAGTCAGGGTATAACTGCACCAACCTGGAGGAGATGGGAATACTTAGAGTTTAGCAAGAGCAAGCTTAAAGACAAAAGCCAGCCAGGCCTTCCAAGGTTCATGCTTTTGTTAATGAGAACATGGGACCATGCTCAAGGCTGGGTAGATCTCAGCTGGGGCCTTGTGTTCGTTGGTCTTGATTATTGACCAGATTTAGAATTTAGACTCTCCATGGAAACAAACCCCTGAGTATACTTATGAGGGTGTTTCCAGAAAGGTTTAACTGAGGAGGGAAGGTCCACCCTGAAGGTAGATGTCATAGTTCCATGGCCTGAAGTCCTCTAGTGAACAAAAAGAATGAGGACTGGAGGGATGGCTCAGTGGCTAAAGGCACTTGCTTACAAAGCCTGTGGCCATGTTGGCTTCCCAGTACCCACCAAAAACCAAAGTGGCACATTTTCCTGAAGTTCCTGAAGTTCATTTAGAGCAGCAAGAGACCTTGGTGCACCCATACATATAAAGCTCTCTCTCTCTCTCTCTCTCTCTCTCTCTCTCTCTCTCTCTCTCTCTCTCTCTCTCTATTTTAAAAAATTATTTGTGAGAGAGATGGCTAGGGGTGGGGGTGGGGAGGTAGGTTGTCCATGGACTTTCCAGAGCCTCTTATGATGTAAAAGAACTCCAGATGGATGAACTCCAGATGGTTCAATCTGAGCCGCCAGGTTTTGCAAGCAAGTGCCTTTAACAGCTGAGACATCTTCCCAGTCCAATCAATCAATCAATCAATCAATCTTCTTTTAAAAAAAGGAGTGATTAACAACATTCATCTCTCTCTGCTTCCTGCTCTCTGCAGGTCTTACCATTCTCCCTCTTGATGGACTGGATCCTCTTGAACTGGTGACTTAAACCCTTCTTGCTTTAAGTTGTTTCTTGTTCCACTAAGGAGAAATGTAACTAGCAGAGCCCACAGCCACTGTCATCATGGTGAGGTCATTTGATCAATTCCAAACAAACAAAACTGTTGTATATTCAATGACCCACTTTTCTGCATAGTAATGGGTGGGCCATCACAATTTGTTGATCCCAGGGAAATAAAGCCAACTTTGAAGAACAGAAAACTTCCTTCAGCATTCAGACCCTTTACTTCAAAGACTGCATTCTTCCTGCTGTCTCAATGCAGACCACCTGGCCCAATCTCAATAGTTGTAATCTCTCAAACAATTGCAGCTGAACGGGCAGCAGTTTCAGTCCAGAGATTTCATTTCTTTCTGCTCTATATCCATCTTCTCAGACCAGTCCATTTCTATACAAAGCAACCCTACACAATCTCAGCACACAGGAAGGCAGTGCACAGCAAACCACTCATGCAAACTGCTTCAGGTACAGTCATGATAAAGATTTTTCTTTCACCCTCAGTAAGCCAAACCTCACAGTCCATAGTCCTTGCTGCATTCAGGTCTTTCCCGCTCTGACCAGAATGGTCCATCAAGCTGTACTTACAGCACTGCCCAGATCAAGCATTCAGAACACCTTCGTTTGTGGGGACACCTAAACCAAACCATCACAGAAGCTATGCTTAAACAGCATTTCCTTAAAATTATATTTTCAAAGAAATTAGACTTTGGCTCAAAATCATAAAAATTCAACAGCATAAAATGTACCCAAATTTAACTAATGTAAATTATACTACTTAAAAATATGTATATATGCAACCAATAGCCATCCAATTTCTCAAAAAGATACTCTGAATAAATCCTCACAGTCCAAATTTAATGAATGGAATTCCAATGCATTTTTCAAACAAAAAATTGAATTATCTGTTATTAGCATCCTGCTCTTGTTTTTTTTTTATTGTAATTGAAAAACCAGCCTGCTATTTTTGTTTTTTTCTGCCCTTTTTAGGTTTTGAGGATAACACTATTTTGCCCAAGTCATACTCTGGATACACTTTTATGAAAGAAATACATCATGATTTATACTAACTTCTAATATTGATATTATGTGAGAAGGAAGTGTAAATACATTAAAAGTTAACTATTGACAATAGTACAGCTAGTCTTTGTTGATACATAGGAATTTATTTTCTTGATTATATTGTTAACTACTGTTAGTTCCTAGTTGGTACTTACTAGCACACTTGGTTTCTAGTTATATACATTACTAATCTTCCATGAAAACAATATGATTTTAAATGATAAACTTCAAATTTAGCAAAAATCATCATGAAAATAAAACTAAGTTCAGCTATGACACTCAGTCCACCTGAAAGGAAGAAGCCAAGGCGCTCATTCCGAGACCTCTCCTCTGCTGGCAGAGGCCCCGTTATTCCATGTGCTCTCTTGCTTGTGTGCACTATACTCATAGATCTTTCATCTCTTCCACACTCGGGCAGTGCTGATGCAAATGTCTAGTTGATGCCTCACCAAAGAAACTGGTCTACAGCTTTCTCTTCGCATGCCAGTCTAATAACCAGCCACTACGGGAAATGAAAGTGACATATGTGGCAGAGCATAGAGATGTTTATGTAGCCGTTTTCAGGTGTACGACAACATTGATTGGAGTGCTAAACTGTTTATTCATCAAGCAGCCCCGCTCAGTGCAATGGAAATCAAAGGCAGAAGCTGTATTGGAATGACTGTTATGGGAGCAAAGTGTCACTCAATAATGAGGGAGGGAACAAACAATTAGCACTACCCAGCTGCATGTTGAACATTTGCACCATCTTGTACAAAGGCAGGCATCGGAAGAAACCACAGTGTAATAGAAGAAGGAACTTCTTTCAGAGGTCAGCCCTTTATGAGTGCATGCTTTCTCATGGCACTTTTGGGGAGATCAGAGTCTTACCCTGTTATAGTTTATTATAAACAAAACTTCTTCCTCTGGTGGGTTATAAAGAAGTGCTGAGAGAAAAGAGCTTCTCTTTCCATGTTATTTATCTTCTTATCTGAATAGGAATGTTATTTTTTTCTTTTAGGGTTAAAGTAAACTTCAGCAAACTAAGTCAAATTCATTCACTTAAAAGCTGGTTTAACCTGTTTGCATTTTCATCTCTTATTATTTATGCTATGTAAACTTTGCTTATGGCGATGTGTTGTTTGTGGGATTGTTGTGGAAAAGCCAAAGAAGCAGAGGAAATTATAGAGCAAGTGTCTCTCCAGAAGGAAAGAAAGTATGAGAGTTTAAACAACAGAAGTTGTTTCCCTTACAATGGAGTATACAAGTGATAAATCTCCTGAAGCATGTCGACATTTGTCATCATCATCATCCATCACGCACACACAGTGTTTTCTTCTTTCTTTTTTTTTTTCTCTTTTTCAAAATATTGTTTGGTACCTGACTCACTACTGGGCTTTGTGGAGATACAAAGTCACTTAAAATCCAATCTTCACTTTACTGCCTGACCCGGGAGTGAAAAAGGTATTGTGCCAAGTGAGACCCATCAGAAATGAAAGACATAGGGGAAAGAGACTTTATCATCTGCTCATGAAAAACGAAAGCAGAGAGTTACAAACCAGAAACTTAAGATACATCTTTTCTACAATGCTTCTGGGTTGATTTAGCTCAGGAAATAGTGGTACAAGATAGATAGATAGATAGATAGATAGATAGATAGATAGATAGATAGATAGATAGATAGACAGACATATAGATATATAATGAAATCTGAAGTGGGCAAAATTCAGTAGACTCCCTCTTGACTCGTTTCTTTTTTCTTTAGTGCTCATCAAACTTTCCAGGGTTTCCAATGCAGCCAAGATGCTTTGACAGGATTTCTGAGTGAGCAGGAAAGGAGTGTTTGAAGACCAGTAGCTGTCCTTGGGAAAGGCTTGCTGTGCAGTCCTTTATTTAGCTGCCTGCAGTGTCTCAATGGGCTCTTAGCTCATCAGTGATTTCACACCAAACCTTTGGTCTTTCTCTCCCGGGAGCACAATGGTGTGGTTGTGAGATGTTTTTGAAAATGAAATGAAAAGTAGGTAGAGAGCACAGACACACTTGTCCCAGAACGCCAAGGTTACTATTTCAGCAAAGCCTTTGCAGTGACCGCCCCCACCCACCCACGGAGGTCATGGAGCTGCTCACACCATTAAGCAAGAAGATGGCTTGACCCATGCCTGCCCAGAGCCACACTTCATGCATGACTTCAGTTTTTGTCACATACTCCAATGGCACAAATTGATGAATATTTTTGTGAAAACTTTCTGATTGCTTCTTTTCTTTTTATTCTGTCTTGGTTGGTGGGGGAAAAAGTTTAGTTGAGAAGACAATTTTAAAAATGTAAGGGAAACAAATGAATGATGGTAGGAAGTTTCAGAAGCATATAAAAAGTTATAGTTGAGGTAGTCTTGACATTTTGAGTAAGAAATCTTTTTGCTAAACTGCTAGGGAGAACAACTATTCCTCAGACCCTTTACTGAGTCAGGCTAACCGAAATTCCAATGAGCTTTGATTGAAGGAAAATGGAAGTAATTAAATTGACCTTTAAAGAAAATTGTTTCACATCCATTACAACTTTGTTGATATAAATTTTTCATTTTTAACTATGAGCCTAAAGAAAAACTTCTTTTCAAAAAATAATACCTACTGGTTTGTCCTTTTACAGCTTTAAAATGATTCCATTTTTATTACATAAAATTTGGA
>PVHP010036158.1:0-18088 GCA_004024765.1 Zapus hudsonius | reverse complement strand
AAAAAAAAAGTGAAAGCTGCATCAGGTTTGCGAAGGAAAAAGAGTGGAGGCAGAGAATGAGGGCATCAAGACAAGACAATGTGTTACTCCAGCCAGTGTTGCTGAATACCTGACTGATCACAAATTTCAGACCTCAGAAAGGCCATGCAAGGGAGGGGAAGAAGTTTATCTTCCTGTATCTCTTTACTCTCTTAGGTATTAACCTTTCAAAGTTGGGCTGATGGAGCCTTTTCCTAGGTTGTGAAATACAGCTCTTTTGGAGTCAAAGCCCTCACTGGCCTGAGCTGATGGTCAAGGTAGAAGTCCTGCATTTCCAAGCAAGTGGTACCATAGCTCTTGGCATTAGAATCCAGATGTGTGTGGGTGGGGAGGGTGTCTCTTGGCTGCTGCTACAGGAGAGACAAATTAAATGGCAGAGACTCTTAGAGGTAAGTGAATTTAATACAGTTTTCTAATGTATTAGGTGTTGTGAATAATCTAAAAGTGGTTGAAAGTATGTCAGAGCCTGTGAATGGGTTATATGCAAATACCATACCATTTACTGAGTTACTTGAGCATATGAGGAATGTAGGTTGTATTCTTGAACCAATCCCAATTGAGGTAATGAATGGATGACCTCTTGTTTTTTTATTATTATTTTTTAAATTTTTAAATATTTTATTTATTCATTTTCAAGCAGATACACGAGAGAGAGAGAGAGAGAGAGAGAGAGAGAGAGAGAGAGAGAGAGAGAGAGAGAGAGAGAGAACACAGGGCCACCACCTTGTGGGTCTGGCATATGTGGGTACTTGGGAATTGAACCCAGGACCTTAGTCACTGGAGGCAGGTGCCTTAACCGTTGAGCCATCTCTCCAGCCCCCTGGATGAACTCTTTAGAGAAAGAATTTCTATGTAGAAACTTAAAGCTTCTTAGATGCTTAGTGAGCAAAACATGGCAATTAATTTGGGAGGGGATCTTCTCCATCAAATATTAACTGACAATGACATACACTGATGACACTTCATGAAGGGAATATGATTCTCATAGACATGATATCAAGGCCTAGAAGAGAAAGATTGCATGCAGTATTCCAGAGATTCCTTGCAAAATTTGAGAGAACTCTTTGCTCAAAACTGATGTCTCAGTTTGAGGTAGCATTTGTATTGATTCTGTGTTGAATATACAGAATCATTAAAGAGGAGACTCCAGGTTAGGATGAACTCCTTTGACTAGAAAGGAATTGTTCCTTATCCCAACGCATGTATTTTAGTAGGGTAGAGTGTTTACGTCTCAAGGTTAAGGATGGGCTGATATTTACTCCAGCTCTCAATATATAGTTAACTATGACAGCTGGCACCTAGTGAGCATGGGTTAATGTTTATGGAGTGAGAAAATGATTGCTTAGAATCCCTGGAAGCCAGTTTGAACTATTTTAGATGATAATTCTCTATGGTTCCTCTTACATTTAAGCAGAATCTTGTGGTAAGGAAAACAAGAACTAATGACATGGTTGGTTTGACTTTGGAATCTTACAGTGTGTTGGGAATGACTTTGAATGTTTGTGAACGGTTGCATTGTTGCCCTGAAGATCATATACTTGCATTGGTAAAGGAGAGAATGGCTCAAATATAAAATAATTTAATGTATGCAGTTTTTAGACGTCAGTAAAATTCTGATTTCTTACAAGTGTTTCTGGATCACTTACAGTTATGGCAAAGTGTGTGTGTGTGTGTGTGTGTGTGTGTGTGTGTGTGTGTGTACAATTGTGTTTTTCTTCATAAAACCTGAGGGTATCATGCAAATGTTAAGGACTACATTAATCTAACATTAATTGCCACAAGGCAACAACAAAAATCTCTTCAAACAGATGGATGGTCTCTGAAAGAAGTTATTTTTTAAAGCATTTTTTCCAAAACCAAAAATTTAAATGGGGTTCACTGAATGCTTAGAGATAGTTCAGTTTAGCACACAGAAGACTATATGCAGGCTTATATTCCTTTAACTCCAGTAGCCCCTGTTTTACAGAATGAGTCTGTTGATGGTATACTTACACACAGGAAGCAACATTCTTACAATGTTAGATTATAGATGCAATCCTTACACATTTTAGACCAAGTCATAATCTTATTCAACCTGTTACATTTTGAAGAACACTTTTAGAACATCTCATGATAAATCATTATAGGGCATTGAAAATATGAACTCATGAAATGTCTCATAAAGAAGAAAGATACCTAATATCAACTAGATTCCATGTTTGTATAAAGATTCTTTTTTTCAGAAAAGGCTTCAAAGGAATGTTGGATCTAATCAACAGCAACTGCCAGGTAGAACAAAGAAACGAGAAATTCTGTTTTATAATCCCTATGATCTGTGTGCTCTTCTGCTGGGGTAGATCTGTACTCAAAGGCTGTCCTCAAATGATCTCCCCCCCCTTGCACATCACACACAATTAAGGTATTTTATTGCCTGAGTCTACTTGTCCTGTGTTTGAAAGTATGGTTAACTTCCGGTCATTGACTCATCTCTGTGTCTTCTAGATTCTTTCAACCTTCATAACAATGGCATTATAATTTGCAATCCCTTCTTAGGTCATTTTCAGAGTCTGGTTTTTGGCGTAACAGTCGTGAGCTTGTATAAAGATCACACTATATTTGTATTACTTTTCTCTGTTTTGCTCATATTTCAAGTGTTAGGAAGCCTAAAAGCTAGTGTTAGCATGGCCAGAGATTGGTGATATATAAGTAGATGTGTTGTATAAGTTTAGGGTACCAGAAAATATACAAGTTTCTAAATAATGTCAAATATCACTCTTCTGCTAGATGATTGTTCCTTATCATTGGGAAGAAATTTGATTCTGTGAACTCTGCTTTTCTGGACAAGGTTGAGAATTCCCAGTTGACCAAACATAGGATTTCCATCTCTTTGCTTCATTTTTAATCTTTGTAACAACCCAGTGTGGCACTTCACCTCTTTATTTTCTACATATGTTATTTTTCTTGTTGCAGTGACAGAATACATGACAAACGCAAGTTCAGGATTGGAGGATTTATTTAGGCTCACAGTGACATAGGGTTCATCATGGCAAGGAAGCCATGGTGGAACAGAGCGTTGAAGGCATTGTAGCTGCAGGAGCACAGGGTGATGAATCTCATCACATCTTGGTGGATGAGGAAGCAGAGAATTTGACCAGAACTCAGACTGGGCCACAGCCTTCAAAGACCAGTTCTTAGTGTTCTAGACTCGCCTCTTAAAGTTTCCATATCCTCCCCAAACTCTGTCAGCATCTGGGAACCAGGTGTTCAAACACATGATACTGCGGGGATGCATCCTCACATTCTGTTTTCAAGGACTCTCTAGATGTCAGTGTCCACCTGTCTTTTAAGCAAAGCGAGGGAAGAATTTACCATAGCCAGCTCTGGCACTTCTGCCCATGCTGCAATGGCCAGAAGCAGTCATAGAACTGCTCACCTCTAAAGGGTTAGGCTGGGAAGTGAATCCTCACACTGGAAAGCCACATCTCCAAGTCAACACTGCAATACAGAAGAGATGGCCTTCTTTGGGAAATACTAGCTATCTCTTCCATACCCCTCTTCCACATTAAGCCATAGCCAAACTAATTTTTATTTTGATCCTGATATCTTTTAACCTCAGGGCCTTGGGCTGTCTTGTTCCTCCTCTGAAAAAATTGTTTTTCTATTCTTAAGATGATTTGACATTTTTTTTTACTTGAGGTTTATGTTAAATGCCTTTTTCTCAAAGAAATAAAAATATTAATTAATTTATTTAAGAGAGAGGGAGAGAGAATAAGAATGAGAATGTACATGTCAGGGCCTCAGCAAACACACTCTAGATTCATGTATCACCTTGTACATCTATCTTTATGTGGGTACTGGGAAATCAGACTGAGCCATTGGGTTTTTCAGGCAAATGCTTTAATCACTAGAACATCTCTCCAGCTCCTCAAAAATCATATTTAACTGCTCATCAACAATCATATTTTAAGTCATATTTTCAGGCTGGAGAGATGGCTCAGCTGTTAAAATTGCTTGCTTGCAAAATCTGTCAGCCTGGGTTCAATTCCCCAGTGACCCATGCAAAGCCAGATGCACAAAGTAGCACATGTATCTGGAGGTCATTTGCAATGGCAAGAAGCCCTGGCACCCACATCCCTCCACCTCTGCCTTCAAGTAAATAAATCAAAATTAAATTTTTAAGATTTCTCATTCACCTTGCTGGTTTTCCTGATAACATTGACAACGGTTGGTAATCATGTAGTGTGGGGAAAACAAACCTCAAGAAGTAAATAAATGCTACTGAATTTCTATGCCTGTCATAGCACCTGGCATATAGTAGATGACTAACAAATATTTTCTCAATGAAGGCTTTCGGTACTGAGGAATAACAACAGTATCATTCCAAATCACCATTACTTTCCGTCAATATAAATATGTATGTATTTATGATTCAATGGTCAAAACACAGACAACAAATCATTATTACAGCATCTCAATGCTTTTTATTAACCTCTTTCTGGGATAATTATAAACTATCTATCCAGTTAATAATTGTGTTGAAAATTACCTCAGAACGTAGTGGCTTCAAGTAGCAACAGTAACTTCACCATCTCAGAAATACTCTCTGGGACAAGAATTCAGAAGTATTGAACTAAGTTTACTGACCCAGAGAAGAGAGAGATTTTCAAATGTAGACGGTCAAATGTGGTTGTAGCTGGACTAATGGTAGACTAGAGTAGTCACAGAATCAGCACATTTAAAGAATGACTTGGCTGGCGAAATAAGCAAGAGAACTACCTCCACAGAAAGTCAGATAACCCATGAAAGGACTATGGAGACAGACACGGAACATACCCAACACAATCCAAAGCAGAAGTCCATAGATTCTTAAGATCTCAACAATAAAGCAGACTTAAAACTCACCATGACTCAGGGAACTGAGCAGAAGAAGGGGGTGGAAAGATTTTAAGAGCCATGGTGGGAGAGAATATCCAGAGACATCGCCCCTCCTCAGCAACAACATGCAAAGAAAAAAAAATATTGGCTACCTCTTGTACAATTCATAACCCCCTACTACATGGACTGATCCAGTAAGCCCACTGAGGAGGGACCCCAGTGGTTTGGGGACAGAGAGGGGTACCATCACAAGGCTTGCTCATACAGTGTGTCTAATTATTGACAATAAATATGTCTAAAAAAAGAGTGACTTGATTTGAGAGTAGTGCATTACTTCTGCTATGTGCTATTGGATGAAACAGGCACAAAAGCCATCCCAGTTTCAGGCATTAGGGACATAACCTTCAATCTTGGAGAGGAGACAGATCACAGAATTTATGGTCAATATTAAACTACTACACCATGCAATAAAAACACAAATCTCTGGACTTTGCATAGTATTGAAAGAAAATGTTGTTACCAGACTTTTCCTTTCATCCTAATATTTTTTAGGCCAATAAGAAGGTCCATAGCTTTTAAAAATATTTCTTGCATGGACCTCTTTCAGATATGTACACCTTCTGGACTTCATGTCTGAAAAATGCCCCTTCCACAAGCTATTGCATATATCAGGTGAGAAGCTGACTGACACTCATTTTTATATACCTTTGACATTCACCTGTACTGATCTTAATATTGCTTTGACACATTTGTGGGAAAGATCCTTCTCAGAATAATTGGTCTTAGATTAATATCCTTCATACCTCACATAGCAAATTCTCTGTTTCTATTAAAAAATTCTTTTAAATAGCAACGGAGAAAATATTTCTTATGCTGGTTAGAATTCGAAGGAAAGAATCACTATGAGTTCTAGAATGTTACTTTATTAATTATTTCACCAAACAAATTTAATGAGATATTTTAGAAGGCAGAAAACTCACATTCTCTTACAATTCTGAGCAGTGGAGTAAGCATGAGAGAAACAGCCCTGAGCCATCTCCTTCAGTAGTGTTTGTAATCAAATGGATTTTCAACTGACATCATTTTATGAAGAACTTGTCAGGTTATAACCCCATGCTAAGTCTAAGAGCATCTGTAGTCTAATGACTTTAATTCTTTTATCTGAATTTATTATACTAATAATATTTCTGAATCCAACCAGTCCTTCTACTATTATTTCTAAGAAAAATACTTCTCAGATTCAAGGAGTGAGAAGAAAGATGACCTTCCAGTGTGTCACGCCCTGTGAACAGAGTGAATATGGAAGTCAGTGTATTGATGAGAGCTTTCTAATAAGTTAAGCTGAACAGACCAAACAGGTCTGAGTGTGAGTTTTCAGCAAGAACTTCTGAGACCAGGATTTTTACTCATCTTTGAATGCTTTGCTAAATCTTAACTTTGGCTGAATTCTCTATATTTTTATTATGTCTTGCTAGCCAGGTATAATGGGTAGAGAGAGTAGAATTCAGAATTTGAGAGCTGCCTCAATGTATGGGTAAAGTTACCTAAACAAGAAATATAAAAAAATGCTCTGACTTCTGTTGCCCAGGTCTTGACCTCCCTAGCTTCAGCTTCATGCTCCCTTCCCTACATAGCCAGAGACAAGTATGCTCATGGCTTATTACCTGGGTGAAATTTATGTGATGCTTTCATTGCTGTGTCAATTTCCACTAAGAGAGTTTTTGATTCAAGTAAGCAATCAAAACTATAATCCACTGCTAGCAAATGAAGACAGTCCTTCTGAATCCATCAGCTTTGTCTGTTATGCACAAGGGTGGAAGGAGATAAAGAGAAGGTGTCTAGTCTGTCTCCTGAGACACTACTTAGAGTTTCTGTCCATTAACTTGGGATAGTATTTTATGAAGTAACATAGTGGCTTCTACCCAGGGTAGCTTTGGAGCTGAGGACAGAGGAGACATTAACTGATGTGAACAGTTCTCCTGAGAGTGCTATAGCTGATCCAGGCTTCCCTGGTGGCTGTTACTTTTCATTTGAATGTTGTTCAGGAGAAACGCAAGAGAACAGTACATATGTCTTAAAATAAAATATGCATATCCTCATATTTAATACCAACAGTGTTACTTAAATTACTAGTAATTAAATGCCTGCCACACGAGAAAAGCAGAGGAATAATCACTTTTCTAATTCTTTAAGTGGAACAATAGCAGGCATGTCTGATGTAATGACTTTTTATTTAAAGATGAAATAGTTGGAGCTGAGAGACCTACAGCAACTTGCCAAGGTCATGCATCAAAGCAAAGATATGCTACTATACCCATCATTACTAGAGCTTGGTTAGAACCTCTGTGCTCCTGACCCACATCACATCCAGGTAACTTTAGTGATGTCCTCTCTGGAGAGTTCTACTACTCCAATGAGAGCTTTCTAAGTTAAAAAGGATCCTAGAGACCCTACAGGTTCTCAACCTGCCTGGGCATTGAGATTACCTCTAGAACTTGAAAATATACAGATACCTCAGTCTCACTCTCAGAACTTTGAATTTGATTCATCTGTATGTGACCTTGTCAGGAGAGGAAGGTATTTATAAATTTACCAGGTGACTCCAATATGATCCAAGGTTGAGAACCATTGGTCAGCCCTTAGTGACTGAGCTACCAGCATCAGCTGGCCTTTTGTCAGAAAGGCACACTGTCAGCTTTCACTATAGAGAATTCGTGTGCATAGAAAGTGTGAAAAAAGGCGTTGCTCAGCTAATCCCTTAAGTATAAGGACTTTGCTAAGGATAGGAACAACTTGCTAAACAAATGGAGGAACAATGCCTTTAAAAGCTCAGAAGAGAAAGAATAATACTTATAGGAACCAGGTATCAAATGGTCAATGTTTTCTAGATATATTCCCACTCAGAGTTTGGCACTAGCTACTCCTGTCTGTATGGTTCATACTCCTTCATTTCAAGTAATATCTTCTCTGAAGGAGCCTACTCGCATCTTCTCATTTAAATAGTAATCTTCCTCTACCCTTGTCTTCCAGACCCTTTATTAGCTCTGTTTTCCCTCTAACACTCATAACTCCCTAACAAGCTAAGAAATATAC
This sequence comes from Zapus hudsonius, assembly GCA_004024765.1. NCBI lineage: Eukaryota > Metazoa > Chordata > Mammalia > Rodentia > Dipodidae > Zapus > Zapus hudsonius. The sequence continues at coordinate 10,102 of PVHP010036158.1, read as the reverse complement.
TCATTTTTGTCTTTACAATATATCAACACACTTGAATGTATGTTCAGTGAGAGCACAGATCTTGGTTGTCCACCATTGTCTCCTCCAACATTGAGAATAGTATCTCAGTGTATACTTAGAAGTGGTGCATTTCATGAATTTTGTTATTCTGTTTTCAAACAGGATCTAGCTATGTAGCCAAAGCTTTCCTTGAACTCACAATTCTCCTGTTTTTGCCTCCTGAGTGATGGGATTACAGGAATGTACCATGCCACCTTGTTCCTATTTATTTGTTGATTAATTAATTAGTAAGCATCTAGATAGGTCATGGTCACTTTACTTGGAACTTGAATATGAAATCAGTCAGGAACCTCTTAAGGACTTAAAATGAGTAAAGAACAAGAAAATATTTGCTTCTGATTTTAGAGTAATTTTTACTGGAGATGATAGTTTAAAGTGTGTTTGGGGAGATAAATATAGTATCAGTGTGGACAATGCCTTAGAGGGCAGATGGACAGTGATGTCATTTTAGGAGTGCATCAGTCAGATAGGTTGTTCATTTATTAGATGCCACACAGCCGGTGTTTCACTTCACCAAAGTGTCAAAAACCATGAAAGTTTACCTCACTTGTTTTTAAGAGCCCACTGCCAGTATTCCTGGTTGGTGGCTCACATGGTTAGATAGTTTGCCTCCATATTGTGACTCGGGTTATTATTTCTTAGCCCCCATTTAAGTCTTTGAAGTACTCTCTATTTCAAGAGGTTACTTTTAAGATCCCAAGCACCATCCAAAGGATACTGACATTTCCACAAGTATTGCATTAGCACACACAAACAATCACACAGCTCCCAGCAAGGGAGGCTGAAATGAAGTCAACTTTGTCCTAGAAGGAAATTTGTTTGATGTTATAACTCATTAGGCTCTGCCACAAGTAGTAAAGGGGAGAGAGAAAAGATTAACTGGGGGAATTAGGGAGAGAGATAAACATTCAATTTGTGTTAGACAGTTCCTATCTCTGTGAAAAAAAATGGAGAAAAACAACTTAAAGAGAAAATATTTATTTTGGCTCACAGTTTCAGGGGTTTTAGCTCATGATCTTTTTGCTCCATTATTTTTAGGCCTATGTGTGGTGAGGCAGATATCATAGTAGGAACCTGCTGAGAAAAGCAGCTCACCTCATGGTAGACGGGGAGCAGACTGAGAGTGAGGTAGGAAGAAGCTGGGAACAAGATATGCCCTTTGAAGTTACAGACCTGGTGACCCACTGATACACTTCCTCAAACCAGGATCCGTCTCCTAAAGTTGTCACCACCTCCCAATAATGCCACCAACTGACAATCATGCCTTTAGTACGTGGCCTGTGGGGGACATTTGATATCCAAACCATAACACTATAAATATTTGCAAGTAAAATTTACAGAAAAAAATGTTATTGATTGGGCCTGGGATGGAAAGTAAACAAAACTATGTTTACCAAATGTAATTGCCACCAGCAAAGAGATGTCTCCATCATATGCCATTGATATCACACATAATCTCCAGATGTACAGGCTTTGTGTTTGCATAGGACACAAGAGACAGTACTGTAGCAATTCACTGGGAAGATACACAGAGAATTTTAGATTAATAGGAAAATGTTTGATTCTCCCATATGAAAGAAAACAATGCCACCATTCATGTAACAGCACAATTTCATATGTACCAAAACCTTAGTATTCAACTGTAAGACTTAGGCATTCTTATTGGTTGACTGAGGTAAAACAATTCATGTATACAGTGGGAAAAACTGTTGTTTAGCTTTTAATATCTACCTTGAAAAATCTGGCTTATTACTGCTAGCTAGTACAAAGACAATTGTGGAAGGTCAGGTAAGCTGAGCATAGAGTAATAGATCATGACATTTGCATCTCATGGCAATACTTGAAACCTCTAATTTTTTTCAAGGTTATTCCTCAAAGGAGCTGCCAATTCAATCATAGCTTACCAATGGAGGATTTGTAGTTGGAATTTATTTCGCAGTAGCCAATCTACTGCACAAATGGAAGCAGCTGCACACAGCATGTGTCTTGTTTCAAGGACTGTACGGCGAGGGGTGTTATGCAAAGGGCCACTCATCAGCGACAAGGTTCTCTTCAATTGGCAACTTTTCAGGGTTTCATGTAAAGGAAAATTTGCATGTTTTCATTAAGAATGAATGAGCCTATTGGCTTGTGAACAACCTGCTTAATTTACATTTTCTGGATTGAAAAAAAAAAGCTCAAATGTTCTTTCTTGTCCCATGTCTTCCTCCAGTTCATTAGTCTGAATAAACTAAGTTCCCTCAGTGAGAAATTGATTGAAGAACCATGGATTTCACGGGGCTGCTTGTTGCTGCACACTCAGATAACCTTAATAAGATTATCCTTGTCTTTTCCTATGGGCTTTGATGATGACAATCAACCACATTCTCCAATGAAAATCATTGCCACACTTGACTTTTGTTTTGCTTAATTTTTACAATGTGTTCCGCTGGAAGACTGAAAGCAGATTGATCTGTTTCACTCACTCTGAATGAAGTTGTTTCTCACATGGATTTCCAAGCCCTGCCCCAGCTCATGTTTGTATATCTGTACTGAAGCAGCCGGTGCTAATCTATATGAATCTATTTTATGAGGGTAAAAGAAAGAAGATGAAACCATGAATATTAATATCTCATTATCATGTGGTGATATTCTAGACACATACACCATAAAAAGCCACCAAATGAGAAAGGATTTCTTTCCTCTGCAAGGGCAGCTATGTAATTCCTTTCCCAAAGAATCAAAGCCAGAGAACAAATGGTGATTCCAGGCATGGCCACAAAAATCAACTGTGGGCCCAAGGTCTCAATTCTGAGTACAGCTGTGATGTCCAAGAAGAGGTAGTATTAATACATCAGGAAAAGTGCACATGGCGTCCAGTATATGCATTGATCAATAACAGGCAAGACATTAACTTGTTTGTGAAATGCTTATACACATTTCAGGTTAAGAGATTAGCCATTACAAAAATCAAGTATGAAATGAGAGGCAACCTTTTTCCTGGAAGGAATTAATGGAAATGGATCTAACTGTTGCCATGAAATTTGTTTCTCTTTATTTAACTCCTTAGATACCCCTCACAGAAGAAAGAAGATCGTTGCAGAGAAATAGAACAAGTCATCCAAAGGAATCGCATTAATGAATGAATGAATTTTGCTACATTATGTGATTACCCATATGTACAACTAGGTCTACAAATATTATCTTTGAATAAGCATCCAGGTTCTGTCTTTTCTTAAAACATGTTCTCTTAAGAAATGAGGCAGGGCTGCCTATGGTGGAAACCTGCTTCTCTGCTTTGTCCTCCTCTTCTCTTTGGTCTATTATACATTCATTTAGTATTCACTGAATACCCCTCTATGAGTTCTGTGGCAAGTTTTAGCAGGGTAGCAAGAGAAAGGTGTGTGAGGATGTCTGTATTACACAAGGAGAACTGCAGATACAAGGTTATAAAGTGCCATTAAAACCCCCGCAGCGGGATCTGATTCTAAAGTGCAAGTGTTTAACTTCCTTTCTCAAGCAAAGAGAAATTAAGGGAGATTACTTACTGTGAGCCACAGAATTTGAAACAAACATTGAGCATCTCGTAAAGATAAATTTTCATAGCCAACAGTTGTGAGAAGTCATTTAAATGAGAGATATAAAAACTGACTTTTTTGCAAGAGCTGGAGAATAGGCATTTGTTAAATTATCATATAGCAATAACTTTCTTTTTGGGGGGTTCTGGGTTGAAAACTGAGCTATTTTGAATATGCTGGCTCTACAAACATTAAAAAGCCTTGAAAATCAGCATTTCCTTTGATAAATTTGCAGTTTGCTAGCTCTTCAAGGATCACATGCCTAGAATCACAGAAAGAGGTATCATATTAAAATAGATTTTAATTCTGCTTCATTTAAGAGCATGCATAATTTGCTCACAATTCTATTCCTCTTTAATAAAATACCTTGATTATTATCTTTGTTAGAGTAAGCTATTATAACTATGTTCATTTCCTGCTTTGCCTAACTAACATTCTACCAGATTTGTACTAAATTGTACCTTCTGGTCTAATTTTCTAATTACAAAAGATGTGTGGGATACACTTTCTAATTACTGATGATGCAAGCAACCAAATTCTGTGTGAGAATAATGGATAAGTGTCAAACTCTCAAGACCTGATAACCTAGAGCCTTGAAGGCCATGATAAAGAATGTGAGTTTTATTTTCCACTGCAAGGTTTTTAAACATGAGACTGAAATATATGATTTAGGATTGAGAAGCTAACTTTTACCTCTGTGAGAAGAATAGACAGATTGGAATTTACTCTTTAATGTATCTATTCTGAATAAAAAATGTAGCTCAGTGGGAAAGAACAATTAGTAGATTCATGCCGAGCTTTGTTTACTTTTATTGTGAAGGATAATTGTGTTCAATCTATGCTTGAATTCCAGATGTTGGGTACCTGAAAATGCAAATCTCAGTTCCTTGCTGTGGGATGTCAGTTAACTGAAATTTAAACTCACTTGTAGAAATACAAACCCATCATCAATTGTCTTTAGGTATTAATATCTTAAGTGGGGTAGATTTTCTAGTCAAAAGTAACAGTTGGCTTTAGCAAGGTAATATAATGAGGACAGTTATATACTAATATTTGTTCTCTACTCTGTATATCTTCTTATAGCTCAGATTTAAGAGGTTGTGCCCATGTACACCTATAAAGATAAGTCATTTCTAGAGTAGGAACTTAAACTTCCTGCTATAAAATTCCACCGGTATTTATAGTCTCTAAGAGATGAACCAAGAATGTTCTAGAACAAATCATTTTAGCTACCATTTACATCTGCCATTTTCCCATTTCTTCACTACTTCTCTCACCTCTGATATGCCTGATAAATTTATTTTTTTGTGTGTGTTGTGTATACTACCACTGCCACAGGTAATGCCAAAGTAGAACTGTCCCTGGTCCTGAGTTGCCATTTACCATTCTGTGTTCTTAAGTCTAGCAAGTCAGGCACCACCATCCATACACTTTCTAGTCATCAATATTTGTGTTTGACTTCTCTTTTCCCATCTTCTTTTTTTTGTAAATTAGTGAATAATTAAAAAAAACCTTTGCTTTGGAGTGGGCTTGAGAGGGAGCAGAACTCAATACATACATTTAATTCCCCATGTCAAATTGCCTTTTGTAATGTGCCAACATCCTCTGGGGGAAGAGCTAAGGCTGCTTTTTTGGAGGCCAGATCCCTCACACAGTGTTAACATCATGCCATGATCGGATAGACTGTCTAAGAAAGTGTTGCCTATAATTCTCCATATGTCACATATATTGTGTGAGAAAGCCATTGTTTCCATGCCAGCTCTGGCTGCTCTCTCCTCAAGTCTCAGAATACCTAGGAGGCTAATTCTCCAAGACTGACCCATAGTTTCCCTTCCTTCCCATATGTTCCCTTCCCCATCCAATGGTCTGGCTCAAGCACTTGTGTCATTTTGAAACTACACTCATTTGCATGTATTTTAGTCACATGTACTCATTTTAAAAGGTATCTATTATATGAAAGTAGGTAAGTGCATTAAATTACTTTAGCATTTAGCGGCTTCTCTTGGGGCCATTTCTCTGAGGTAGATATTTGTGAGTGGGAAGTTTATTGGAGAATGTGCTGAGAACAGCACCCTTGGGGGAGTAGGAAGCTGACTGGCCAAAGTGAGATGTGAAGGACCCTCAGAAGAGAAGAAGCCTCAGAAAATACCATGAGAAGCTATGGACTGAGTAGGACCTTCCTAATCATCCTAGGTTAAAGCAGAGGGAATGTATCTTACTTTGCATTCAGGCTGCTCCCACAGAGAAGCCCTAAAATTGGACAAGTGCCATGGATAGAGGATGCTCCTAAGAGGGACACAGGTATGTGGATGAGCACCCTAGCCCTGAAGAGTGGAGAAGGGGATGTAGGTCATGTACCATGGAATTCCTACATTTACAGAAAGAACTTTCACCTGTAGACACGAAGAGGAAATAGTATGTGAGTATTTATAATTATTCCTTTTTATATCTTTGATGTGGTCTGTGCTGCTGGGTGATTGAACTCTTTCTCATGGAACTTCTTGTAGCATTATCTTTAGAATTTTCTCTTTAACTGGTTAGAAGCCCCAAAGAAATCTCTTCTAATATCTTTCCTGGCTGCCAAACTCTGGGAGCTAAGATGTATAAAAGGTCTGAAGCCTGTTTTTGGTTTGCAGCCAAGTTCTCAACTGTATTGTGCCAAGTTATGAGAGCCTATCTTCCCTTCTAAGAACAGAGTTCCAGGCACTGCCAATATGGAGGAAGAGTAATAGGAAAAGATGGAGGAATGAAATGCTTCTTGGACATTTCTCTAACAAATCTTCTTGTTTCCGGACTTCTCCTCTCTCGGGTGTATCTGGTGTCGTGATTGCAGAGTCTATTGCATGTACTGTAAGGGAAAGGAGATTGCTTCTTGCTGATTTACAACTCTGCTTTCTGAAGTCTAGCAAACCAGGTACCATCCATCCATCCACTTTCTAGCAGGCAACATTTTAGCTTATTTTCTCCTCTCCAATTTTCCTCTGTAAGTTAATGCATTTAAAAAAATACTTTGCTGGAGAGTTGATGGAGCTTAGGAGGGAACAGAACTCAATGCATGTGTTTAATTCACCATTTTAAATCAGGAGTGCCTTCAAACTTATTTCCTCCCCTCTAGTCTTGAATTTGGCTAGAAAAAGTGAAGAATTATATGAATTATGGCATCTGTATCCTCGTGCCATTAGAAATCAGAAATAGCTTACAGTTAAGATTAGATTAAATTTCTTTTCTCCCTATGCTATAGCTCGACATGATCCAATTCTGTTTCTGCTTAACACAAGATGAGCAGGGATGTATTTAAGTCTCAGAAAGAGGAATGGAGATTAGGTAATAGCAGAAATCTCCTGGCTGTGTGGGATGCTGAAATGTGCTATCAAGGGACTCTTCCAAAGCTAGTGAGTAGCTGAATCGACAGAGAACTGGGAGCAGAAGCATGGCTCTTCACGTGGCTGCCCTTGCCTTTGTGAGGCGTAGCAATTAGTGTAGGAAAAAGCATAATCTCCTCTTTGTCTGGATTAAGGAATACCTGTAACATTAAGCAAATGCATGTTTAATTTATGTTTGGATATTGAGTTGTGTAGTTGTCTCTGCCAAGTCACATTCATCCAATTAGCACCCAGGCTTCATTTTGAGAGCAGTGGGCATAACTATTGCCCAGTGGGTGGGGTTACTCAACAAGGATTGGGAAGGGGGGGGGGGTTCTGCTATCTATAGTGACCAATTATTCCCATGTTTAACCCATGCTGGAAAAGTAATGGCTACCTCTCCCTTTTCAGAGTTCTTAGGTATATCTATGCTGCCTTTTTTTCTTTTCTTCTGCCCTTCATATTATTTATAAAATAGCTGCACCTGAATATTTTTCACTTTTACTGTCTGTGTGTGCATAGGTAGTGGGGGCACATGTCTGTGGGCTTTTGGGTTACACAGGCATCTGTGCATGTGGAAGCTACACTTTAATGCTGGGTGCCTTCCTCAATTGTTCTTCTCTGGATTTTACTGAGGCAGAGTTTCACACTTGAGCCCAAAGCTGGTCAATTCAGATATAGTATAGTTTGCCAGCTTACTGGGAACACTGTCTTCTGCCTCTTGCACCCTCACTCGAGTTGCAGGTGGCCATAATGCCCACCCAGGGTGTTTACTTGGGTGCTAGCAATCTTAAATAAATCCAGGCCTCCTGCCTGTATGTAAACGCTTTAATGACTGTCCTTCTTCCTGAACCCTTTTCCTTTTGTTTTTATGATGAAGATGAACATGTTGGGATTGACAGGAAAGCTACTTTTTTCCCAGGGAGAAGAGATTTTTTTAAAGTATATTTTGCCCCTACAAAGTTCCTCTAAATTTTTGTGAGTTGTGAATTGGAAAGTCATTGCTGTAGTGAGAAGGCTGTCCTTGACATGCATGAAACTGGATTGGATTTATGTTTAACTGTGAAATTAAACTCACAAAGCAAAGTTGGTATTTATTACTTTGCAGTGAGAACTTTACCATGCACTCCTTGGCTAGCCTGTGTTTTGAGTCTGGAAGGACAGCTCTGATGTAAAGCTATTTGTTTTGCTAGACTTTCTAATCCATTTCTACCAGCATTGTTCCTCAGGTATATGGGCTTTGGGAGTGAGATATGGACCCAAATGTCTTAATCAAGCTAGTTAACTTCTCTAATTCTCATTTTCTTTATTATAAAGTTGGGATGGGGGCTGGAGAAATGGCTTAGTGGTTAAGGTGTCTGCTTGCAAGGCTGATGGTCCAGGTTCAAATCCCCAGTACACACATAAATGGTGCACAAAGTGGCCCATGTATCTGGAGTAGCAAGAGGCCCCAGTGCACGACTATTCTTATTCTCTCTCACTTTATCTACCTGTCTGTCTGTCTATCTATCTATCTATCTATCTATCTATCTATCTATCTATCTATCATCATCATCTATCTATCTATCTATCTATCTATCTATCTATCTATCTATCTATCTATCATCTATCTATCTCCCTGTTTGCAAATAATAATAATAAATATAAATAAACAGGGATGGTGTTAGGGTCACTCTGAAAATTAAGTGAACAGATGTAGAAAACTGCTCACACACCCCAACAAGTTGCAGCTGCTGTCATCATCATGGTTATTATTATTGTCACCATTGTTCAAATGATGTGGTTGTCAGAGAAAGAAGAAGCTTTTCAGAAGCGTGAGGGAGGAGGCAAAAGCCTTCTTCACTGTGGAGTCTAGTCAGAGGCTGTGTCAACTTGTTTCCTCAGCACAGTTGAGCAAATGAATCCCACCATTGAGAGGATCCCAGAAGAGCAGCAAAAGTTGTAAACAGGTTATTTTTAACTGAAGCACTTTATAATATCTAAAATAGTTGTAAGTAGTTATTATGCAAGATGATGAGCACATGAAAAATTATCAGAATTTCCAAATATTCTAGGTAAGGCCTTTTTAGATTTGGAGAGGGCATTTTTTTTAAAGTTGAGCTAAGCAGACTTCAAAGGATTTATGATTTTGAAATGGATACCCCGCATTAAAAAATAAAGGTGATATAAAATGTCTTGAAAAAAATAACAGTATCTGAAGCCCTTTCTTATGTAGCAAATCAAGTGCATTTCATATAGAGACAGAAGCCTCATATAAATGCCATGAAGCCTCCTTTAAGCATTTACTCCAGGGACTAACAAAAATCAATTGACTACTCAAGGTAGATCTTTAATAAAAGACTGAGTCAAAATGGCATCGAAAACTGCATCCATGCCATAAAGAAGTGGCCCCTTAAGAGGGTGATAGCTTACCATGCAGCATCCCGAAATGGGTTCCATTATCTGCTTTAAAGGAGAAGATTCAATTGAAGCCTGCCACATTGAATACAAGTCTTATTCTTTCATCTGTTTACTTATTAATGGTCAGATTCTTTATCTTAAACAACTGAGAGACAGAATATTTCCAAAGGCTGTAATAACATGTGAATATATTTATGTATGATTCTCAAGAGAACTTCACTTGGCTGATACAGCCTAATTAATCTTTACAGTTTGTCTGTAAGCAAGGAAGACGTAGTTTTAATGCGCCCTGTTTGGTAGATGTAATATCAGAGGAATACAGGAGATAAATTGTGTTTGCTCTGGGTGGCTGATTTTAGAAGAGATTTCTACAGTCTCAATAATGGAGCCTATTCTAGGTTGTGTACACAGGGGACTTTGACTTAGAGCTTGTTGGATGAGATTCCTGGGAGGCTGATTAAACAGGGGAAAACTGTTAGAAATGTTCTGGTGATCCCATCTCTTAAAGGAGCAATGTACTCTTTGTTATGCTTTGAAATCTGCTAGGATTCCTTCTCCTGTCTAAATTCAACAGTATGGTGGATTGAAGATGTTATGCTGAGCAGGGTAGATGGTGAAAATGAGCCTGAAGCTGGTAAAAGCTTATAAAGGGGTGAAATGAGGTCTGAAATGCCATCGCGCATCATTAAAATACTTATGGACAAGGTATGTTAATGTTTTTTT
>PVHP010036157.1:0-18075 GCA_004024765.1 Zapus hudsonius | reverse complement strand
AGTTTCCACGGTGGACAACAATCCAGCCACTGAACTCCACTGGACACCCTATGTGAAACACTCCCCACTTCTGGGGGGAGCTACCCCACCTCCTGCCTCACAATGTGAGGCAGGACAAAATCTTGGCAATGTGATATATGGCTAAGGGGGTCTCTCTCTCTCTCTTGGGCCTTAGCTAGGGACCCTCCCCTCTCTGAGGGATACCCCCAGCTGCAATAACTTTGTGTCCTATTCAGCAGGAAATAGACGAGAGAGAGACTTCTTCGTCCCCATTCCCAACAGCAGTTGGGGTGTCCTCAAGAGAGGGGGGAATATGTGAGAGTTTAGGAGTGAGACCCCACACAAGGTTGCCAAGCTCCTCTTTTGACCCATCCCCTGTCAGAGTTTGCCATATGCCACTATTGAGTTTGCCTTGCTTCTTAGTAGGTTCAAAAATGATATTGTTAACTCTTGTTTCTTAAACATATATGTACTTCTTTTGGTGCCCTTTATTTATTTTAAACATGTATATACTTTCTAATGCTTTTTCCCCCAAAATCCACACCCTAATACCCTAACAGCAGTTAGGGTTATTTCTTCAGAGGGGGGATTGTGACAGTCCGGTGTGTGTAGGGACCAACCCTCCCCTTTCAGCCCCTCCCCTTGAATGGGAGGTGTTTAGTTAGAGTTACAACCTAGGTGCTAAAACTGATTGGTCAGATATGAACCAATCAGCTGTCCCTCTAACTCACCTGGGGAGTACTTAAAACTAGCTTCCCTAGAGGAAGTAGGCCCCTCTTCCCCCACATGGCAATGGAGTAGAAAGACTGCTGACCCAGGCCTCAGTGAGGTAAGGCCTGTACCCCTACCCCAGCTGATGGCTGGGGTAAGGGGCAGGCTCCAGACCTTTTCTCTCATGAACCTCTCTTTCTCATAAAGGGAGCTTTCTGTTATCTTTTCTTAGGCTGTTTATCTAACTAAATAATATAAGTTTTGTGAACTCTCTGACACGTGTAACTTCCCACATGATAACTGGAAAATTTCCCCATCCAACTCCCCTTTTCCTAATCTACTAACTTAGAATAAATGTGTAATTAAATTTTAATTCTGTCCCTGTGTACAATTCTTTGGCATTAGAGGATAAGAACTCGGAGTAGGAGGAGGGGGAAGGGAGGATTCCAGAACTCTCTCTCTCTCCCTGTGATGCTTACAATTATTAATTAGCAACAACCCGTATCACTACAGCTGTGGGGAGCTCTGCCAGCAGACAGCAGTCACTGTCAGCATTCTTGGGGACTGTGTTCCTTCTGAGTTCTACATTTTGGTATTCCCAGGATAACCTATCAAACATTGCAAACATAGCAAACTGGCTCTAAATTCTTGTTAATGGACTAACTTAGTAACTTAGTTTTGAAACATGAAACAAATCCCAATGGAGCAGACTTTGAAACAGCTCAGGTGAGAGGAGGGAAAATAATCGATGTATCCTAAATCCAAGTCCCCAGCAGGGATGAGGTCACCCTTGCCAAAACCTCTCACCAATTTAAGAAAAATGTTTTCTTCTTCTTTTCCATAGAATACAGAACCCCAGGTTTTGGGGATCCAATTTAATTCCTGTCAAAATCCCTGCACTCTCTCCCCAGGAATGGCTGGGAGGGAGGACACAAGCACTGTCCTGACCTTGTTTCCAGTCAGGACTGCCTCTGAAAATCCAGGCTTGGCAGATGTGTCCTTTAGAGGAGATTTATTTTACAGAACTTGACAGGTTTTCAGCCTCACTCTTTAATTTGAAGTTTCTCATATTACCCCTTCCCCTCCTGCCATTCCAGCTTGGGTAGTTTTTCTCTAAAGGGACAGTTTCTCAGTTGGTGGTTGCATTCCAGAGTAGGTTCATGAGAAAGGCAGAAATGCCACATCTTGAATAGCTTAAAGAAAAGTGAGGACTGGATATGAGATTGACCAGAATGTAGCACAATCCTGGGTTGTTGAGCAGTAGTTTCTAAACAGTCTATGGATCAGGTCCAAGACTCTTTCCCCACAGAGTTACAATCCAGTGAGTATGAGAAAATAAAACAATGACCACCAGGACTTCATAGTTTCTCTGATGAACAGGTCGACTTGACATCTGAGGCCCATGAATGATGGCTGGTCTTGTGACTTGTTTGACTGACTAAAGGAATGCAACAAAAGTGACAACTGGGCAATTCCTCCCTTGGAGATCAAGAAGCCTTTCAACTTCAACTTCATTTCTCATGGTCTTGGAACATGGCCACTTCCATGTGGACATGCTAAGCTGCTAGAAGATGAGAGGACATATGGAATATGACTCCAGTGTCCAGCCTTCCCCACCAAGGCCATTGTAAACCAGCCAGTTATTACTGACCCATCTGTCAAGCACAACCAAATGTAGATAAGACCAGCCATATCAGCCAAGACCTACTCAGTGGAGCCTAGACCAAATGGGCAACCCATTTGAGATCATGAATAATTAAACAAGTGATGGTTTAGACCCCAAAGTTTTGGGGGGTATTCCATTACATAACAAAACCAATAAAGAAGAGATTAGCTGATTTTCAAGGAGACAAAGTAAAGGAGAAAAGCAAGTGACCATGACAACTCATACTGTAACATACATGATAAAGGAAACAAACAGGGTGAGGTGATCAACTAGGGTGATGGGTGGTGAATTTGGAAGTCAGAGAAGACCTTTCTGAAGAGATGTTTTCACTGAGATCCAAATGAGAGGAAGGAGACTTGAGGTCAAAGAAAGTACAAGTCATCATCTCTATAAAGTACCCACACTTTTCAAGTCCAATGTGGCCAGAGCCCCATGAGAAGGAGAGACTGTGACCAGAGGGGAAGTCAGGGTCTGGTGCAGTAAGAAACCCCCAGAGGGCTCCACACAGAACATGGCCTTGTCCAATTTCCACCTTTTAAGCTTGCCCAGCTGCAGGGTGGATGATGCATGTAGTGTGCTGAGTGAAAGCAGGACGTGGAGTGGTCAGATTCTGGAATTACTTTAGAGGAAAACCCTCTTTCCAACACTTATGCTGGCTTCAAACCAAATTTTGTTATTTGATCCATGTGTCTAACAAACTTCGGGTCACTATATGCTGATTCCAAAAATTTTATTGAGGAGCTTTTTAAAATCTTACTGTTCACTTTTGTTTGGTAAATAATTATATTTGTTTATGGGACAATGTGGGATTGATAAGGGTATAATTCCCTCATACTTTATATAGGTTTTACTGTGAATTATTAATCAGTTCATGAAGTTTTTCTCACACTTAAAAACAGATAAAACATAAGTCCATCATCCTTTTGTGACTAGAATTAAAATTTTTCCTAATAAATTCTCCAAAGGCAAAAACTTCTTCACAGAACATTTATCCTTTGAATATTTTCTAACTAAAATCTCCACAACAGTCTTTCCAGACATTCACATTTGCTTATTTTCTCTTGAGGTTAATTTGAAAACATTTGTTTCTTAAACAATTATCAAGAAACTGTTTATGGCTGAGGAAATAAGTGGTAGAGTATTTCCTAGCATACATGAGACCCTGGGTCCCATCCATAGTATAGCAAAAGGAAAAACAAAGGAAGGAAAGGAAAGAGGGAAGAAGGGAGAGAGGGAGTGAAGGAATAGTTTAGTGAGTAAAATTGTGCACTCAGCTGGGTATGGTGGCTCATGCCTGCAGTCCCAGCACTCAGGAGGGTAAGGCAGGAGACTTGCCAAGAATTCAAGGACAGCCTGCACTACATACCCAGTTCCAGGTCAGTCTTGGCTACCAAGTGAAGCTTTTTCTGAAAAAAATAAAAATCATAACTCTGGAGGCAGTTTGCTAAATTCAAATTCCAATTCACTTCCCAAATATTGGTGTGATGATGAAATTACTTAGTATAGCCCAGAGTACATAGTAACTGCTTTGCATTAGCAGTTATTATGTAATATCAATACCTTTAAGACATCAGACAGTCTTTGCTGGTGTGACTATTTGAAAGGTAAAAAAATATCATTTCATTAAAATTCTTAATCTTTTAATTTCCACTAATTTTGCATTTTCTTCCTAATTTTCTGTCTGTGAGTTCTGACTATAATTCTCTCTTAAAAATATTTTATTTACCTATTTGCAGACAGAGTGACTGAGAGAGATTGGGTGCACCAAGGCCTCCAGCCACTGAAAACTCCAGATGCATCAACACTTTTTGCATCTGGCTTATGTGGGCACTAGGGAATCAAACCCAGTTCACTAGGCTCTGGAGGCAGCCTCCTCCACAGCTGAGCCATCTCTCCAGCCCCTCACCATGCTTCTCTTGTTAACTAATGACTAGCTTGAATGTTCACTGCTTTCCCCTCAAGCCTCCCCAACAAGGCAAGCACCAGTCAGTGTTGAATTCTCAGATCCAGGATTGTGTAAGAAAAAAATGTCAAGTACATACTTCATGGAGACTGTGTCTGACACTGTGGTGTAAAAGTTGTCAGTTGTTTCAGAAGTGGTGGCATTCTATGACTCCTGAGGTTCTGTGGTAGTGACTGTGGCTGAAGTTATCTGGCCAGTTTATTCTCTCATGTGCCTGGTGCCTGGGCTGGGAAGATGTGAACAGCTAGTAGTTGAAAAATGGGGTGGGGTTCTTGAATATCTCTATGTGTTCTCTCCATTTGGTATTTTTAATATGGCAGCCACAAGTCAGCTAAACTTCTTGCATAGTGGCCCAGGACTCCCACAAACTGATAGAGAGTCTGTACTTGGGGCAAAGGAAAGGGAAAGATAGATACTTGCATTTGCTGAGCTCCTATTGTGCCTGATACACTTTACACAAAGCTAGCTACCTGCAGATCAGCAACTACTGGGCACATGATTGGAAAGATGACAGTTTGATGTGGATTCAGCTCTTGTAAATTTCTGGTCCAAGTCCAGCTCAGCTAACTCATGGACTTGCTAGTGTTTCATAAGTAGCCCTCGCTAAACTGGAGGCTAGCTAGCAGTCGGCTGAGGTGTCTTGGTTCTCTTCTGCATGTTCTCCCATCCTCCAACACGTGAGCCCAGGCTTCATATAGCAATGGAGTCCTAGAGCAGCAGACTCCATCATGCAAGCGTTTTTCAAGTTTCTTCTTATGTCACAATTGCCATTGACCCATTGGCCTAATCAATTACATGGCCAGACAAGATCTACAGACATTATTAAAGTGCAAACACAGGGAATAGAGGACATTGTGGCTATAGTTTAATCATGTCTGTAGTTCAATCACACAGTTCAATGTACCATAGCATGAAATGTCAAATTTTGCTCAATTTGTCATGATAATTTCACAGGGAAAAAGAGTCCAAATGAGAGAAGAACCATACTGGTGGATATGCTACCCACCAGAGGAGCAAGGCAGAGGCAGCAAGGAGTCTTCAGACTTCTAATCTTACCAGAGCACCCACATGTGGTAGGAAGAGAAGTTCAGAAATCACATCCAGCCTTGAGTGAAGTTAACAAGAGTTTGAGGCAAGCAAGAACAAAATGCCAGAAGACTTATGGAAAACTTTGAGATATTGGGGATCTGAAAGGCAGGAAAGGATTGGATTTGAGGGTACCACCAAGAAATAGTGTGTGGTAGTTTGAATGTATGTCCCCCAATAGACTCTGGTGCTTTATTACATCTGGCTGGAGGGGGTGTCCAGGCCTAAGGTGTGTTTGGGGGAGGATCTGATTTCAAGCTCAAAGGTATGCAGAGAAGTTTGAGTTCTAACTAGGTCCCTGATGCTTGCTGCCAGTTTGTACTTGCAGCTTTTTGGTTGCAAGTACAAACTTGCTGGTTGTTTCCCTCTGCTTGGGTGTATGAAAACAGCTTCTTCCACCATTGATTGATCTGTAAGCTGAAATACACCCATTCCTCCCATCAACTCTACCCAGCAACGTGACACTATCTACAAAACAGCACCATTGAGTCCAGCTCATTTTGTCTTCCAAACAAATTAAACCAGGTTAATTTTTTATTGTTTTTGTTGTTTGTGTGGGTAACATCTCCATGGCCAGCACAAGTCACACTTTGACTGACTGGCTCTTTTCTTTTGTGGGAAATCACTGAAATGATGGGTTTACAAAAGAGTTAATTCACCAGGTGGCCAATGGATAGGGTTTGAGGACAGTTATGGCTGAGGCAGGCCTGAAAGGCTAAGTAAGAGCAGTTGCAGTGCGTGTAAGTCCAGAGAGATGATTCAGGTTTCTTCTCAGTTTAAATAGCGTTAAGAAGGCTGGTTGTAGCCCAGGGCAGTGCTATAAACTATATAGCCCCATCACTCAGGAAACTGAAGCAGGGGAATTCACTGGAGTACAAGAGTTATAAAGCCAGCCTGGGCAACAAAATCAGACTCCATCTTTTAGCAAAGTTGATTTTGTTTCAAAGTTGACTCTCCAGGCAAATGAGCCTGACACACTGCTGCTTACCTGTTTTTGACATTGGAATGCAATAATATACAAACCAGAAAGTTCCTGACACAGTTGAGGATCAACAAATCATCATCACCATCATCATCATCACTACTACCACTACCACCATCTGTGGAGGTTTCTGCAATGGCAGTACAGAGGATTTTAACAAAGTTTTGTTCTAAGGCTGTGTTTCTTTAGATAAGACACCAACCAAGACTGGATATATAAAGATAAGCTTTATACCGTGACTACTCACACAAGATGATGGCTAAGTAAATTGTTTAATCCTAGCAATCATTCCACAAGGTAGGAATTGCCATTTTTTTCTTCATAGGTAGCTTGCTTAAGATCACTTAGTCCATAGCACATCCAGGATTTGAATTGCTGTATTTCAAAATGCAAGTTCTATGCCCTTTCTTTTATAAAGATGGTAAGAAATTTTTGTTTCCTTCATTGAATTTCCTTTGTTTCAAATACATGATCACTGTACCAAGTGAAACAACCCAAAGAAGGATGAAGGTAATATCTTTACCACGACCCTCCTTAATATCACCAAAATGAGTATGAACCTGCCTACCCCATCCTCATACTGCTACATTATCCAGTGTTATCAGCATGGTGTATGTAGCAGTTATGTTCTTGTTGCTGGGAAAAAAAAAAACACCTGACCAGAAGCATCTGATGGGACGAAAGGGTTTTTTTCAGCTTATAGGTTCAAGGGTGAATTTCATCATGACGGGGAAAGCATGGCAAAGCAGGCATCAGGGGTGTCACATTGTTACAGCAGCTGAAAGGGAGCAGTAAGAGTGACCTACTCTGAATGCCTAGTAGTGATGGACTAATAAACATCAAGGTCCACCCTCAATGACCTGCCTCCTCCAGCAAGGCTCAACCACCCATAGGCTCCACAACTTTCTCAATTTACCAGCAGCTGAGGACCTAATATTCTAAACCTATGAGCCTATCGGGGACATTTTACATTCAAACCACCACAGTGTGTATTTTCTACACAATTCTCCACATGCCTACTAACATAAATACACATGTGTAGAAGGCTTACTGTATTTTTAAAAAATTGGATATTATAAACTACTTGAAAACTTGCTTTTCTATCTTAACAATATATCACAGACATCTTTCCCAGCTAATTAATATTTATCTAGCTGATTGTTTATAAGAACTCCACAGTTTATGATGTCTATGGGATATATAATTTGTATAACCATTTCTTTAATTGGTGTTCTGGTTGCTTCACGGTTTCTGTTATTGGTGTTTTCTGTATGGCAAAAGGTACAAAGGCATCATCCTTTTAAGACTGTATATATAAATATACACACATACACATACACATACTGGTGAGTTTACACCTACTAGTTATGTTCTGAAATGTGGCACTCTTGGATCCTAAATATTGCAGTTACCTATTTTGATGTAACAAAATCAAAACTTACTAGCCTTTATATAACAGTAGTTTACCCCCAAGTCTCCAATTCAGCAGGGGTGGGTCATCTCTGTTCTTCATTGGGCATTTCTGCAAGCTCAAATGCAGGCTAGAAAAATCTACTTCCAAGATTCATTCACATGGTTAGAAAGTTGGTGTCAGCTGACTGGGAGCTCAGCTGGGTGTATTGGTGAGTAGCCTGGGTTCCTTTCCACTTGGGCCACTCCATAGGCTCCTTGGGCTTCCTCACAGCATTGAGCCTATGAAAAAGTGCTTCAAAAGAACCAGACAGAAGTTGCATAGTCTTTTTATATGCTGATTTCAGAAGTCATGCAGTGTCATTTTCTCTACATTCCACTGTGGAAATGAACACACATCTACCCATCTGGAACCACGAAGAGGGGAATTGGAGTTTTCCTTCAGAGAGTGGAGGGAAGATTGTAGAATAATATATAGGATGGAAGTTATTACGACAGCCACCTTTGGAAAATTCAGTCTTGTTATACAAAGGTCATATAGCTAGTGAGTGATGAAAGTAAGACTCAAATCTTTCTGTGGTGTGTTTTTCATTCCCTAATGCGAAGCTGTTTCATTGGTATGTGAGTGGAGTCATCTTCTGAGGGTTGGGTTTGGAATATTCAAATAAACTCAAGGAAAGACTGAACAGGAAGCCAACTGTACCCTAAACCACATGGAAATCAAGATATGAGGATTATTAAATGACTTCATGAGCTGTCTGCATCAAGATGCTTTTCTGCCTATAGCATAGCAAGGTTAAAAAACAATGGAACTAGGGACCTATTGGGACTTATAAGTGGCCTTGGCAACTAATCTAAGAGGAAGTCAGTCTGGCCCTGCTATTCCCATTCAGTATTTGCCACCTACCCCTAAAAGAAACCTTCATTCAGCCTCAATACATTCATACTATCATCTGCAGAAAAATAAAAGATATCTCAGTTATGTTTTTCTTTTTTTTTTTCTTTTTTGATTTTTCAAGGTAGGGTCTTGGTCTAGTGCAGGCTGACCCGGAATTCACTGTCTTCTCAGGGTGGCCTTGAACTCACAGTGATCCTCCTACCTCTCCCTACGGAGTGCTGGGACTAAAGGTGTGCCCCACTACACCTGGCTTCTGTTATGTTTCTTTTCTTCTCTTTTCTTTTTTTGGTTTTTTGAGGTAGGGTCTCGCTCTAGTCCAGGTTGACCTGTAATTCACTGTGTAGTCTCAGGGTGGCCTTGAACTCATGGTGATCCTCCTACCTCTGCCTCCCAGTGCTGGGATTAAAGACATATGCCACCACGCCCAGCCAGTTATGTTTCTTGTCCTAGACTTTTCTTCTTTTCACATTTTTGTTTTGACAGAATGTAACAATGCAAATCACCACATATATGAACAAGGTTAGAGGAAGTCTCAGGGCTAGGTGTGTTACTATTCAAAGTGTCAGAATGTTACTTTTTTAAATGTCTTTAGATTTTTTTGTCTTGCCTTTTCTTCCACTCAAATGCTTCATTCATTTGCCAATATAAGCCTTAAAATTCCTCTGTGACTACCTCTATTTTTAGGAGAGAGTACTGAACTAAAGCATGAACAATTTGTGTCTAAACAATAATCTCTCTTTAGTTTCCATCCTGTGACCCCCATCCATCCTCAACAGCTTGGCAGGGAACTTCTGAATGGAGTTCCTAATGGCCATTCCTCCTTCATTCAGGAGTATTATACCCATAGGAAGAAGTTCAACCTTTTTTTTTTTGCTTAAAAATTGATGAGAAAGAGGAGGAAATGGGGAGAAGAAGGAGCAATGGTACACATCTGTCCTGTCTACTCTGTCTGGGGTGAATACAAATCACACTAAGAGACAAGAGAGTCTCCAACAAATCTGAGCTGGTTACCTTGAACTGGCACAGCAGGACCAAGCAGAGCAGAGAACCCTGGTCTTTTCAAGCTACTTTCTGTCCCTGTAGGTATGCAAAAGTTAAACACCAGAGGGCCTGCTACAAGCCCATCCCTGTAGGGCATTGTTACTTTGAAGTGGACATCCAGAGGCTTCAGCAGACAACCAGGAGGTCTACAGCCATCAGAAGCCCAAGGCAAGTCTAGACATCCTGTAAGGGTCACTCTGGCCCCTTATCCACATGGAGAGAGAGGTTTGATCCCAAAAGGCACCAGCCAAATACATCATCATGGCATCTACAGAAGACTGAAGAACCTAACTAGGTCTTTTTTTATCATGGAATTGAAAAGTGCTTGTCATGGTTTGATCCAGGTGTCCCCCACAAACAATTGAATGTGTTCTGATAGATCGATCCTCAGCTGATGGCAGTTTGGGTTTTACAACCTCGATGAAGCTATGTTGTTGGGGGCGGGCTTATGGGGTTATAAGCCAGCTTCTCCTTGCCAGTGTTTGGCACACCTTCCTGCCGCTGTTTGCAGTGCTGTGGCAGAGGTGATGTCCAGCCCTCTGCTCTTGCCATCGTTTTCCCTGCCAGAATGGAGTCTTCCCTCCAGTCCATAAGCCAAATAAACCCATTCTTCTATAAGCCACTTTTGTTTGGGTTCTTTCTGCGCAGCAACTAGAAAGCTGACTGCAACAGTGCTGAAAGACAAGTTTTCAGTAAATGAAAGTCTGAAGGTCTTCTAAAAGATCCATCTAACTTATCACATGAATCTATTTAACCCAGATTTTACATCTCATTTCATTATATCCCAGCAATAAGTGAGTAGAGGCTTAACAGATTCATTAGCAGAATCATCAAGTATGAAAACCCCTACTGTCCATCATCATAAGATCCATCTTCTCTCTGGGCTCTGAAGCCAACAGAGCTTTTGAAAAAAGAAATCACTCTAAGTAGGAGAAATGCAGGGGGAAAAAAACACAGCCTGGGCTTTCAGAATCCAAGACGCTGATATTCATCATTAGTCAAATTAAGAGTCAGGCCAAAGGTCTGCAACATCTCCATTGCTCGAAAGAACTTGAAGAACGTGGGCCAGATATCTTTTAAGAAGTCCATAATTAGTGGTCCAAGTGCCACTTGGGTGTAACACGGCTACATTAGAATGCCCAGTTATCCCTGATGTTCCTACCCTGGCCTTTTCATATAGGCAGAAATTTAGTAGAAAGTCATTGTCAATCAAAGGAAATATGAAATGAAACACAAAATGGATTTCTGAAGAGAATGTTGGTAAGGTCAAGGTGAGAGCTCAGGAATCAAAGTGACCTTATGGGCATCTATTGCTGTGTTCATAACTAATATGTGTTCACAAATATGTTCAACAATATTCACTTCATTTTATTTCTGTGTCCATTAGCCCATATTTCCAAGTCTTTTTTTTTTACATTAGTTTCCAAGTCTTTTTTACATTAGATGTTTAAATGTCTGGATGGTGGACAGAAACCAGAGTATTGTGTCTTTGTTTGGCCTGCAGAAACTCTTATAGGATCTTCACTACTCCCATCACCCAGTCCCTTTCCAGAGGCAGAGGACCTAGTGGACAACACTTAAGCCCTAGAAGAAGGCAGAACTTTGGCAAAAGGAACTTGGGTCCCCTGTTACTTAATGGAGCCAAACTCTCATCCTTACATGGCTACCTAGACATTATGTGAGCAAGAAATAAATGCCTACTTTGTTCAACCACTGATATTTGGGGATTTGTCTTTTATATTAGTTAACACTGCCTAGATTAATTCAAGAGGGAAGGTGAACCATCACAAAATCAACTGTCAATATTTCAGAATTGTACCAAAGATTGGCTATGATGGCAATAATCCTAATAAGAAGAAAACTAACTGCGGTAGACTGAATGTGAAATGTCCCCCATAGCCTCAAGTGTTTATGACTAAGAACCTTTGGGAAGTGGAGCCATGCTGAAGGAGGTGTGTCAGAGGGTAGGGGAAGGACACTGAGGTTTATTATTCCAGCCCTCTGGCTGTTCAGTTAGCTTGCTCTTGCTGTTCTCTATCTCTCTGCTGCTAATGTATGAAGATGTGAGCCAGTTGCCAAGTTGCCAAGCTTTTCCCATCATGCTAAACTTTCCCTTAAAACTGTAAGCCTGAAATAAACTCTTTCCTCCCATAAGCTGATTTTGGTCAGGTATTTTGTTCCAGCAATGAGAAGGTAACTGCTACACTAAAACATAAAATGAGCTACATGGATCAAAAGTTCTCTTCCCAATTTGAGAAGCAGAATGCTGTGTGAAGAACAAGTGCTTTACAGGCTGAGGGGGCATTGCATGAATGCTGGTTTTATCATTTACTAGGTATGTGACCTCAATGGGACCCTTCATCAACTTCTTCATCAGTGAAGTGGCAGCTAATTCTTTGATCATTGTCATGCTCAGATTCAATGAGATCACACACATCTGAATTGTCAACTCATTATTTGCTCTATAGTGGACCTGTCTTAAATATGAATTTTTCATTTAGTTCCTTGTTTTCACTGGAATCTTCTCCATACTGCCATTTCCTCCACCATCACTGGGTAGTATGTGACCTTCAGCAAAACTTCAAACATACATACTTCCCCCAGTTTATCTGATGCAAAGGAAAGAGGTGCTAGCCTCATGCTGAGAGAGCTTGACCATCTATTGATGGATCACATTCATTTTGAGTTGCATTTTAGCTGCTCATAAAAATTCATCCTTAGTATTCACTGTGAGCTAGAAGGCTGGCCTGGCCCCAAAGATACCTCAGCAAATCGGATACCCAGTGTTAGTGGCGGGCAGCCAGGCATCTGGTCCCTCAGCTTCAGTCATGCAGCTGATGGACAGGCAGTAGGATGTTGAAGCAGTGAGGTGAGAAAAAACGGCAGCAAGAGCAGCAGCAGGCCCCTTTGGAAAGCAGCCCTGCCAACAGGAAAGATGTTGAAGCCCCATTGCCCAGGGACCCACATGGGAGGGCAAAACAGCAGGTAATTGACGATTTCCCAAATGAATTTTGCAGACTTAGTTGACTCTGGAGTTGAAGACAGGGGTGTGACTCCAGCCTGAGCCTAGTGAGCCATGTCCTGACAGCTGACAGCAGACAGCAAGCACCAACTGAAGGTTGCTTCCTCAGCTGTATATAGGGCAGTTCAAACAGCAAGGTTCAACCCTGGCTGCACATTAGACCCATCAGGCGGAGCTTTAAAACTTCCTGATGCTCAGGCCCCAGCCCCAGCCAGTTACATCAAAACATAGGCAGCTCTAATGTCTCAAGTTCTCCAAGCCTCATTTTGCCAAGGGGAGACTCGCTGCTTCTAGGCATTCACATCTTGCATGTGAGCAACTTGGTGGAAGAGAAGATAGTACACTGAGATAGGAACAATAGATTGTTTTCAGTCATTTGTTTGCTGAGTGGGAAAGCTGGGACAGAACCTATATTTGCTGCTATTCAAATCATGAATGTTTTTCATTCTGTGTGGCCTCATCTGCCATGAGATGGGAAGAGTTTCTGTATCTACCTCACGTGTTGCTTGTGAGAATGAAACAACTTACTTTCATTTACTTGATTTAATATCTACATATATTTTTCCATTGTGCCAGCACTTTTCAAGCACTTTACAAATATTAACGTGGTTCAGTTCATTAAAATACCTCCTGTGCCCTCCCACCATGGTATTATTTGCCTTGAAAAGGTGTGAACTTTTTGACCCACAAATTGATTTCTTAAAATTCGTGAATTTCAAGATTAGGGGCTTATGTAAAAATTTAACTGAGGCATGATTGCTATAGTTTGGATCTTGAAAGTCCACCCAAGTCTCAAGTGCTAAAGGCTTGTTCCTTCAGGTAGCCCTATTGGGGAGTAGTAAAATCTTTTGGAAGTCCTTATGCTATTAGGTGGCCCCTTGAAAAGGACTTTGGGACCCCAGCCCATTCCTCGTTTTGTTTCTTGTCCATGAAGTCAGTGGTTTTGATGTGCCATGATGTGCTGGCTTAACACAGGCTTCAAGAAACGTAGACAGGAGTCTCTAAAAAAGTTGATCCATGATAAACCTTTTCTCTTTGAAAGTTGATTATCTTAGATATTTAATTATATTCATGGAAAGATGATTGAAATAGTGATCGCTGCTGCCTTGAAATAATGGCAAAAACATGGAAAGACCAGGGTTCAAATACAAGGGATTCACCAAAGAAATTTGAGCATAATAAAAAATTGAAATAGTATGTTTGATACTGTGTGCCAAATGGACCCTAGAGTAACTCTCTTCATACTTGTATAATCATCCCCTTTCCTAGAG
Source organism: Zapus hudsonius (assembly GCA_004024765.1). Taxonomy (NCBI): domain Eukaryota; kingdom Metazoa; phylum Chordata; class Mammalia; order Rodentia; family Dipodidae; genus Zapus; species Zapus hudsonius. The sequence goes on along the minus strand of PVHP010036157.1, from coordinate 4,025 downwards.
TGTGGGTAGGACCTCCAGGACAAAAGAATTAGAAGGATTCAATAAAATACTGTATCATTTACTTTTAAGTGAACCCTGACTTGTAATTAGTACTTAATAAATGTTGGTTAGTGTTACTATCAATGAACTCCCCATTCTAAGAGTGGCCAATATTTCAGTCTTGATGTTGTTTCTTAGATTCCATTCTTAAAACAAGTACCTAAGAACAACATAAGAATTATAATTAGAGCATATTAATTTGGATATTAGGAGGAATCTCACATCACTTGAAAGATGTAAAATGAAGGCTGTAGGATACTATAGACATATTTATAGCTCTTACATACTAAAAGGACTCTCTAAATAAAATTAGCATTATGCTTATGTGGGTGATATGGAATGGTCAGAACTGGCTCTTTAAGAATCTGGAGTCAAGGAGGGGGTGGAGCAAGATGGTGGATGAGTAACAGCGTTGCCAGGAATCTCTTCGTAAAGGTTTGATTTCTTCAGCTGGGATCCAAACTTTGGACACCAGCCGGACCTGAGCTCGGGCCCTCCCTCCCTCCCCACCTCCTGGGCCAGAGCAGACGGGGTTCACCAGCAGCTCTCTGCTCCCCTGTGGAGCAGAGAGCCAAACCTTCCCCTGCCACAAGCTCCAGCCATTATCCCCTCGCCAATTAAGCCCGCTTCCCCTCGTGGGAGCACCCGATCCTCAGACGTGCTTATCTCCATGACCCCCACACATACACAGACAGACGCGATACTTAGGCAGGCTGACCTAGCTTGGTTCTGGGGCCAGTCATCAGGCAGATACCTGGGGACCTTGGCGGAGGCTGATTTGGAAGGGTGCCATCTGAGAGGGGAGGGGCTGTCTCTCCGTGGAGGTTTGATTGCCCAGCTGGGATCCAGGCCCAAAATCACAGCCGGACCTGACCACAAACCCAGCCTCTCCTCAGCTTCGGGACCACCACAGGGTTCCCCAGCTGTTCTCAGCTCCACAGGGGAACACAGAGCTGAACCCTGCACATCTCAAGCTTCTGCCATTGTCCCCTCATGGCGGGTTCCCAGAACAAGGTGCCAATAGAGTGGTTTGTCCCCGCAGGAGCACCCAATCCTCAGACGCAATTCTCTTCACGACCGCTCCCCCCTCACATACACAGGCAGACGCGATCCTTGGGCAAGCTGACCTAGCTTGGTTCTAGGGACAGTCATCAGGCAGATACCTGGAGACCTTGGCAGAGGCCGGTTAATCAGACGGGTACCTCCCAGGAGGGCACAGGTGCTCTCCACAAGTACCAGGGATCATGTGCTACTGCCAGGAAGTAAAGTGGGCTGAATAGCATTCCTCAGGGTACCTGAGTCCCACTTCCCTATCTGGGCATGGGCAGAAACCAACAGAAAAACGTAACTCCCCAACCCAGGGCCCTAATTCCATTATGGAACACGAAAGTGGCAAGGAAGTAGAGGTAGCTCATACAAAATCGCAAAGAGAGAATAATATGACTCCGGACAACAACTGCAATGCAAATATGAAGCAGTTAAGGGCTGATATGGAAATTATGAGGAAAGATATGAATGAGATGAAGCTTTCTTACTCAAGCATAGACTCCAGACTGAATTTGATGGAGCGAAATATGAATGAATTCAGAAATACATTAAGTGAATTAAAGATTAATCAACTAAGAGAAGATCTGGACAATCAATTGATTAAATCTGATGAGGACTTAAGAAATTTTAAAATGATTATCAGGAATCCCAAGCAAAACCAAAAATAGAGTGGAAATTAGATCTCACCAAAGAATTGGAGACTATAAATAAAATTATAGCAGAAACCAATAATGAAAAGATGTTAAAAACCTCCCTTGAATCATTCAGTCCTAAAGTTGATAATCTGGAGGACAGACTTTCAGAAGTAGAAGACAAATCAGAAGGAATTAATAAGGATGTCATAGGTTTCAATAAATTCAAGAAATCAACTGAGCAAAAATTGAGGGATTTATGGGATACAATAAAGAGGAACAATATTAGAATCATGGGGATCCCAGAGGGAGAAGAAGCCCAGGCTAAGGGCATAGGAAATATCTTCAACAGAATTATTCAAGAACACTATCTAACAAGAGAAAGTCCACTCAACTTTCAGGGGCCCAGAGAATGCCAAACAGACTTGACATGAAGAGAAATTCTCCAAGACACATTTTAATTAAGATGCCTAATATAGAAAGCAAAGAGAAAATACTCAAAGCTGCTAGAGGAAAGCAAACTGTAACTTATAAAGGAAAAGCCATCAGACCTACCGCAGACTTCTCATTAGAAACTATGAAAGCCAGAAGGGCTTGGAATAATGCTTTTCAGGGCCTAAAGAAGTATGGCTTTCAACCTAGACTCCTGTACCCAGAAAAGCTATCCCTCATGATAGATGGAGAAGTGAAAGTGTTCCATGGAGTAAACCAGCTCTACGACTATTTGAAAACAAAGCCAAAATTTCAGAAGATCCTGCAAGAGATATCCCACACAGAAGAAACAAGAAATCTTCCTCAGAAGAGTACCAGAGATCAGACACAAAAATTGCAGTCAGTGCGCTAATAACACCAGCAGAGACAACAAGCCCAATTAACCCTTCATCATGGCAGAGTTTAAAGCAAACCTGACTGTAATATCACTGAATATAAATGGACTTAACTCCCCTATAAAAAGACACAGACTTGCAGGGTGGATCAGAAAAATGGACCCTTCCATCTGCTGCCTTCAGGAAATGCACTTTACTTCTGAAGACAGCAACCTTCTTAGAGTAAAAGGATGGAAAACAGTTTATCAGGCATGTGGAAGTAAAAAGAAAGCAGGTGTGGCTACAGTAATCTCTGACAAAATAGACTTTACACCAAAATCAATTAAAAAGGATAATGATGGTCACTTCTTACTCATCAAAGGAATGATCCAGCAGGAATATGTCACCATCATTAACATATATGCACCAAATTTGGGTGCAACACAGTTCATAAAGGAAACCCTATTCAAAAATAAAGCAGAAATAGACTCTAATTCCATCATAGTAGGAGACTTTAATACACCTCTATCAGCTCTAGACAGATCAACCAAACAGAAGATCATCAGGGACATAACGGGGCTTAATGACACCATTGACCAGCTGGGGATAACAGATATTTACAGAACGTTCTACCCCAAAGACACAGAATATACATTCTTCTCAACAGCACATGTTACTTTTTCTAAAATTGATCACAACTTTTTTAAAAATTTTATTTATTCATTTTCAAGCAGAGAGAGAGACACAGAGAGAGAAAGAGAGAGAGAGAGAGAGCACAAGCACACCAGGGCCACCACCTTGTAGGTCTGGCTTATGTGGGTCCTGGGGAATTGAACCCTGGGCTTTAGGCACTGGAGGCAAGTAGCTTAACTGCTGAGTCATCTCTCCAGCCCATTGATCACATCTTATGTCACAAATCTTCCCTAAACAAATTCAGGAAGTTCGAGGTAGTTCCTTGCATCATATCAGACCACAGTGCATTAAAGGTAGAAGTTAACAATGGAACAGGATCCAGAAAATACACAAAGTCCTGGTGCTTGAAAAATACGCTCCTAAAAAATGATTGGGTCATCGAAGAAATAAAACAAGAAATTCAGAATTTCCTACTATTAAATGATGACAATAACACATATCAGAACTTATGGGACACAATGAAGACAGTCCTGAGGGGAAAGTTCATCACGCTAAATGCCTTCATATCAAAGACAGAGAGGTATCAAATTAATCGCCTAACCACCCACCTAAAATCATTGGAACAGATGGAAAAAGCTAACCTGAGGAGCTCAAGACAAAAGGAAATAATTAAAATCAGAGCTGAGATTAATGAATTGGAAATAAAGAAAACAGTTAAAAAATAGATTAATCAAAGAGTTGGTTCTTTAAAAATTTAATAAGATAGACAAACCTCTGGCCAACCTAATCAAAAAAAGAAATAAGAAAGCCCAAATGAACAAAATCAGAAAGGACAATCGTGAGATCACAACAGATCCCAAAGAAATTG